>CAAKHC010009067.1:31844-49929 GCA_901007825.1 Macroramphosus scolopax | reverse complement strand
CCTCTGCTTCAACGCCACAAAAGGAATGCCCCTGTCGAGTGGGCGGAGAGAAGTCGACAGGGAGGTGATTCTTTGCCGGACAACAGGGACGTCAGAGCACAAGAATGCTCTCTGTGAATTTATATCTCTCAAAGTGTGACTCTGGTCCCTGAGGTGCAGTTACAGGCTGCAGATTGAATCAGAGTATATCGGGCCTGTCTGGAGCCGGCGGCCGGCGGTGACCCATAATAACGAGCACTGAAGAGGATTGAGTTTCTTTCCAGCAGCTGTTGGAAGAATTCTTGATCTAGTGACCCCCCCCCCCTGCTTTTGTTGGGAAGGTTTTAGCAAGCGGGTGGTGTGTCCAAACTACTCCACTGGAAACCACACAAACATGAAGGTGCTGGAGCAAGTCTGCTGAGGAGTTTGTTTGACGATTTTAAACATAAACACGCCAAGCTTGGGGAACTGTAAGACCCCTGCGGAGTGTTTTCACAGAAACACATGTCCATATTTTGAATATACTCATCATGGTTACTGTAGTTGCACTTCTACAACTGTATGTGATAAATGGTGCAGATGACACAGAGTATCACAAACACACTGCGTGAGCCGTGTGTGTGTTCTCTGGCCTGACCATACAAAGTCATGATTCCACTCGGTTTACTCTTGTGACTCTAAATATTAGGCACTCCAGTCTGTCATCGCACGGTCTGCAGTTTTTGTTTGATGATGCAGAGAGGTTAAAAATGGAGGATGAGGAGCGTCTTGATGACTTGAAGTCGGTACGTTGTTTGTTCATCTTGTCAATCGTCTGCTGCCTTTAGTCATCAGCTCTGTCTTGAGTTCACTCACTGCTTTCCTCACACCTAAACCTGCACGCTATCAGCACTCACCCTGACTGCGAGACCAGGAAGTACAGAGCTGCACATGCAGTGGCCTGATGTGAGACCGATACATTGAAGGAAACGTTGATACAGACTGCAGTAATTTTCCACTCAGAAGGTTGATTTATGGAATAATGTAAAAAGCAACAACTGGAGCTGATTGAACAATCTGTTTTGTGACTGTACTTCTCTGTGTAGCACTTGGCCATCGTCCATCATGTTTCACAACTATGGAGAGCAGTTGTACCAGAGTCTTCTATTGCTCAGACGTCTTCACTCTGTCAGTGAGCTGCTATCAGCTCTTATCAGCAGAACTGACTTTTAATGGCGTTTCTGTTGAGCCACTGCAACGGTCACACACCCCTGTTGAAGGTCGTCTCAGGAGAAGTCTCTTAACTAGAAAGAGTAAACAGGCTTTCATGCTATTTAATTCAATGTGAAAGACCTCTTGTCTACAAAACTGTCAGGGGGGGAGGGGGGCGTGTGGTTAAGTTGGTCATTATACCGTCTTTCACAGGATGTGGTTGCCTTGTTGATGCCTGTATCCTCTGGTTCTTTGATGGAGTTGATTATGTTGGACTCTTCTCACAGGATGTTTGTCCATTTAAGGTCTTTGTCTTTAAATCTGTGTGTAAATCCTAAACTGGTGTGAGTGTTTTGAGGATTACAAAAACAGTTAAGAAAGTGTGTCACAGGAGTTCTGAGCAACGGCTGAGACTCGGAAGGAGGCATGGACGGGGGCCTGACCATATATGGAAACACACACACACACACACAGTGTTATTGATTACTATATTAGTACTGAGACAGACAAACTTCTTCTGTCTTGATGATTTTAATCGTTTGCTTAGTTCTGTTTTTAACCTTGTGGGTGGTCGCATTACGCCTGGCAGCTCAGCTCGGCTGGTTCCCGAGGCACCACCGCTCTTCTTAAAACCTCAATTATTCCTTTCAAGTTTCAGTTCTTCACTGTGGTAGCTTGAAACGTCGGCAGACTTAAAGATACTGCTGTCGTCCTCCCTGAGTCACTGCCGTGTCCTCTGTATAACATTTTTATCACGTCTTATCGAGGCTTATCTGAGACACTGCTGCTGAGAAACTTTTTTGTCGGCCTGTAAAAACATGAAAGATTCCAAACTGCAGTCAGAAAGCGAGTTGGTTGTGGTTTTGGTTTGTGGTGTTGCTGATGAACTGACAGCTGATGCCAGCGAATTGTTCAGGGCAAATCATTCCTCCAGCAAAACAAGAGCGTCTGGATAGAATACGAGTAACTTCATAAAGTATTTCTTAAACTTTATATCCATCACGATCTGAGTGCACTGGCCTTGATGACCATATAAGGGATAGTTGCTGTGTTGATGGTGCAACTGAATATTCCACTGTGCAGCTGAATTAAAAACAACAATAAACACGGTTGCAGCTGCAGACACGCACGAGACAAATCCTTTAAATTCTGCAGCAGCTAACACAGAAACCTTTATTGTGTTCACACGTAGTAGCTGTGTGTTCACACCTCAATGTGTGTGTGTGTGAGTGTGTGTTTAGAAGTCTGATTACGTCACCTTTCATCTGCAGTTGCAGAAGGTAATCAAGCTGCAAATATAATCTAGTTCTGTGTCTTCCCGCGCCGATGTCACTCTCCTTTAGCTTCCGAGAAAAGTAATTTCTGTGTTCTCGTCTCTAGATGGAACTACGGTTGCTCCTGATAGCAACATTATCAGCGGTCCTCTGTGGCAGCTCGGCTCAGCAAGGTAAGAACACGACATCTCATCACATCAAGTGCAACTCATTCTTCGTCCTGCAAGACAAATATCTTCCATTAATGTGACTGGGGTGTCTTCATGAACATGTTATGATAGTTTGTGTTCTTTCAGCTGATGATGGGATGTTTCTCAGTCATCAGTTGGTGAGGAGCCGAAAGCTCTTCTCAGTAGGACTTTCTGAACCGGGAAGCGGTTTGGAGGTTTTTACAAGCTGAAACCTTGAGCTGGTTTGAGTTGGTGAAATGAAGAAGATGTTGTTTTATGATTCATAAATCCGTGTTGTTTCTTTCAGAGGGAAGTATATGCATCAAGGCGAACGCCCAGTCATGTGGGGAGTGCATCCAGGTCGCCGAGAAGTGTGGCTGGTGCGCCGATGAAGTGAGTTGACCCCTAAAGACAGACGTGATTCAGACTTCTACTTAGACGTACATTTCTTTTCACAATCATTCTTTTAAAGTGTCAAATTGTGACTCATTTGAAAGTCTGATTTGTGACATCACAAATGGTTTTGGTCCAATATTCATTATACATGAGTAGGATGAGGAGACATGAAGACTGAGGTTCACAAACACCTGAGACATCTTGTGTCCGTCTGTTCAACTTGGGACATGAACAATATGCATGTGTATATGTATATATATGTCATATATATGACATTTCTGACTAAACTGATCATTTCAAGATAAATCTTTTATTTATCTATTTCCAGGGAGGGTAAAGGCTTCTGTGGGTCTTGTGGTTTTTTAAAGAATTATGTCATCGCACTAGTTGTTGTTCATTGTCTCCACTTCTCCACCGTCATGCTCTGTCCAACATCATGTGCACCCAGTCTATATTCTAAGCCCCGCCTCCCTGTCATCTGTTGCTCCTCGTCTCTTCCTGTTTTAATGGTCCAAACAAACCAGATGTGTTTTTATGAAACGTATGAAAGCTGAGGGTGTTATAAAGAGAAGAGTTTCCTGTCGGGTCCTGTTCTTCCTGTAACACGCTTGTTGTCAGGGGGCAAGTTGTCGACTTGTCTCGTCATGCCTCTGCACGTATAGTGATTTTTCCAGATGTCTCTGCACTGACATTAGTGGAGCTTACAGCTTTGGAAGTTTAAACTCTGTTGAACACTGAAAAACATCTTTTGCATGGCTGATTAAGTGTCCTCAAACAAAGCTTCCACCCTCACGTCATCCTCTTGCTACTCCGCAGGACTTCCTCACAGTGGGTGAGTCCAAGTCGGCCCGCTGCGATGATCTTGAGTCTCTGAAGACCAGAAAGTGCGCCGTGACCAAAATCGAGAACCCCCGCGGCACTATCAGTGTTGACCTGAACAAGCCTGTCACCAACCGCAAGAAGGACGTGTCTGAGAAGCTGAAGCCGGAGCAGATCACACAGATCCAGCCGCAGAAACTCACCCTGACACTCCGATCCGGTAACGTTCATCTCCCGTAGCAGAATCTGCCTATAAGATCCCAGACAATGAAAAGTGTCCTTCGTATACCTGTATATCTGTGAAGGAGACCAGAGATATTCTTTACAAGTCTCTGCGTGTTTCACCTTTCAGTCAACTTCCCAGTGGGTTTGTAATTTTAGTTTCGCTTCTGTGTCAGTTTTCACTGATAACTTTCAGCCGCAGCGAAGTCGTGTTAAGTTACAGAAGAAAAACCAACAGTTCCTCATTTGGCTGTTTCAATATAAAAGTTTTTAAGCCTACAAATGATGGAAGACTTTTATTGTGAAGAATCAATAGGAAACAGAACGTGTGTCCACTGTTTACAGCCGCTCCTTTGACCGCTGGTCACATCGGCTCACTGCTCTATCAACTCAATACAGGTGCCTCATTGGTTTGAATAACAGTCGACTGTTGTCATGGAAATGCATGAATTGTATTCAATGTACTCTGTGATTCCTAAAGTCATCATGTCTTCATCAGGTGAGCCTCAGACTTTTGAGTTGAAGTTCAAGCGTGCTGAGGACTACCCCATCGACCTGTACTACCTCATGGACCTCTCCTATTCCATGAAGGATGATTTGGAAAACGTCAAGAACCTCGGCACGGACCTCATGAGGGAAATGCAGGACATCACCTCCGACTTCCGGATTGGTGAGGAAACACCCGATAAAAGAATATTAAACAGATATAATGCTACAAATATTCTACAGTCCAAAAAATATATTCAATCTTTCAGGGTTCGGCTCCTTCGTGGAGAAGACGGTCATGCCGTACATCAGCACCACGCCGGCCAGGCTCATCAACCCCTGCACAGGGAACCAGAACTGCACCAGCCCTTTTAGCTACAAGAACGTGCTGAAGTTGACCGACAAGGGCAACGAGTTCAACCGGCTGGTCAGTCAGCAGCAGATCTCCGGCAACCTGGACTCTCCTGAGGGAGGCTTTGATGCCATCATGCAGGTGGCGGTCTGCGAGGTAAGAGAGGGGGGGATTTCAATTTAAAGTTTATTCTGCCGTCGTCTTCTAAAGGTGTAAAATATTAACGCGTCTGCTCCCAGAATCAAATCGGCTGGAGGAACGTGACTCGCCTGCTGGTGTTTTCCACCGACGCTGGTTTCCACTTCGCTGGAGACGGCAAGCTGGGCGGCATCGTCCTGCCCAACGACGGGAAGTGTCATCTGGAGAACAACATGTACACTATGAGTCACTACTATGTAAGATTCATTTAATATGCATAACATGTCCCGAGGGAGCCGAGCCGGGCATCAGCTGCTCCTGCTCGCACTAATGGCCTCACTTTCTGTTGATGTCATCTCTTATTGATATCTGTGTGTTTGACAGGACTACCCCTCCATCGCACATTTAGTCCAGAAACTGAGCGACCACAACATTCAGACCATCTTCGCCGTCACCGAGGAGTTCCAGGCTGTTTACAAGGTGAGCTTGAGAAGAGTTTTCTATTTCTATTATTCTTTAGTTCCCATCAAGTCGTCGTTAACTCACCTCGACCCCTTTGCTTCTCCTGCAGGAGTTGAAGAATCTTATCCCCAAATCGGCTGTCGGCACGCTGTCGTCCAACTCCAGCAACGTGATCAAACTCATTATTGATGCTTACAACGTGAGTACGACTGAAGGTTTTTTATTTGTACAAATGTATACGAACCAGGAGGAGTGTTTGAGCTCATCACATCACATAAAGATTACAGAGCAGCAGTAGAACGAGCAGCATCCTGATCACCTGCAGACAGCATCACTTCCTTCTTCCTGTCATTAAACTGCCTTTAACACTTAAATACAAGGTTCGTGTGTGTGCAGGTTGATAGATGGTAAACATGCGCTTCCTTTTTTTTTGGACAGTCTTTGTCATCTGAAGTGATTCTGGAAAACGGCCGGCTGCCAGAAGGAGTTGCAATCACCTACAAGTCCATCTGTAAGAACGGCGTGGAGGGAACGGGCGAGAACGGCAGGAAGTGCTCCAACATCTCCATCGGAGACGAGGTACATAAGCTCACTGTCCAGCGGTGAATTCTCAGGTGGCTGAGCAGCAGTCTGAGCGTTCGCTCGCTGGCGGCAGTCGCTCCCGAAACAAAAAAGAGCTCTGAATCTGAGGCCACGTCTGGAAGTACGAAGCTTCAGGGCATCTTCTTCGTTCTTAATATGTTTAGCGACCCTATAATACTCTCTTCTGGTTCGCAGGTGTCCTTCAAGATTTCCATTGAATCCCAAAAGTGTCCGTCGCACGGCAAGTCTGAGGTCATTAAAATTAAACCGCTGGGCTTCACCGAGGAGGTGGAGGTGGTTCTGAACTTCATCTGCGACTGTCAGTGCGCCGCAGAGGGCGAACCCGATAGTCAGAAGTGCCACGAGGGGAACGGCATCTTTGAGTGCGGAGCCTGCAAGTAAGTGTTAGCCCCAGGAGATTCAAGATATTTCAGCCACTGGGGGGCAGCAGAAACAAGTTGTGAGCACAAAACTTGCATATTAGAATCCATTGAAGTACATATAGTGAGATCGCTCGCCGCCAGCTGCTTGTGTCCACACACAGCAGTCACAACACATGACAACCTAACTCCGACGTTCACTCTCCTTTTCACAATCCACCATCTCCTGGGAGAAACATCTTCCTCTTTAGCTGCTAAATGATCCTCAATGTTTACCAGCTGGTTGCTAACAACGTCTCTGGCTGTTGAGCAGGAAGTGTGCTGCGTCGTTTTAGAGCTTTTTTTTATGCAAAACAGCTGTAAATGTTCAGGGGAGCACGACTGGTGATCAACATATGTGGGTTTTAGATTCAACATTTCTATTTGATGCATATTTATTAATGAAAGCCAAAGTATTTGATTTCCTAGCTATTATTGTCGTGGTTAACCTCCTCTTCCTCTTCTGTTTCAGGTGTAATGAAGGGCGGATCGGGCGTCTGTGTGAGTGCAGCAAAGATGAAGTACGAACGGAGGATCTGGACGCCAACTGCAGGAAAGACAACGGCACTGACATCTGCAGCAACAACGGCGACTGCGTCTGCGGCACCTGCGAATGCAAGAAGAGAGAGAACCCTGCGGAGATCTACAGTGGGAATTTCTGCGACTGCGACAACTTCAACTGCGACCGCTCCAACAACAAGCTCTGCGGAGGTGGGGATTGTTAGATTATCTGAGCGACTGACAACCGTTGTTATTTAACTCTTTGGTGACGAGTGGCTTTCGTTCTGCCAGGACACGGAACCTGCGACTGCAGAGAGTGCATCTGCGACGCCAACTACACGGGCAGCGCCTGCGACTGCTCCATGGACACCTCCACCTGCCTGGCCAAGAACGGACAGATCTGCAACGGCCGCGGTACTTGCGATTGTGGCATCTGCAAATGCACTAACCCCAAATTCCAGGGTCCGACCTGCGAGATCTGTCCGACCTGCCCGGGCGTCTGTGCAGAGCAAAAGTGAGTGTGAAGGCTGGTGACCTGTTGAGGTCGTATCTCTGCCTTCAAATGCATGCTGGGATGCATCAGAAAAAAGCACCCCCACGGAGAGTTTAGTCACACTTCCCTTTGTCTCCACAGAGAGTGCGTGCATTGCCGGGCGTTCCAGACCGACGAGAAGAAGGAGACGTGTGAGCGGGACTGCAAAGACTTCCAGCTGATCAAGGTGAAGTCCCGCGACAAGCTGCCCCAGCCCACCGACCAGAGCTTCCCCCTGACCCACTGCAAAGAGCGGGATGCCAACGACTGCTGGTTCTACTACACGTACGCCATCAGGAACGACACCAAAGAGGTCTACGTGGTGGAGGTGTTAGGTATGAGCGCTGTGCAAGACGTTGCTCTTCTTCCAATTATTACTTGACTATGATCATGAAACCAAAGCAAAGATAAGAATTTGCAGTATTGAATCTTTGTATAGATGTTCTGACCTTCTGCATTGGATTTCCTTCCGCTTCTTATTTCTGCCTCAGAGTGCCCAGCAGGACCTGACATCATCCCCATCGTAGCCGGTGTAGTGATCGGCATCGTGCTGATCGGCCTCGCCTTGCTGCTCATCTGGAAGCTGCTCATGATCATCCACGACCGCCGGGAGTTTGCCAAGTTCGAGAAGGAGAAGATGAACGCCAAGTGGGACACGGTGAGACACTCAGAAAGCACCTGGAGCATCGAGTGGTGGGTGCAGGGTCATGTTCCTTTCCCCAGCTGAAGAGGTATCAGATCACTAATGGTCACTAGAGGAAATAATCTGACTTCCTCTGAGCCTCGTAGTGACACAGATCCAGTGGTATCTTCAGTATTTGGTACGTGTGAAATAATCTAAGAGGCAAATGTTTAAAATAGAGATCTCTCATGGGTTATAGAGAGAGAGCCCTCCGCCCTCCTCTGTCCTTGATCAACCTCAGCTCACTGCTGCTTTGGTTTCAGAGCCGCCTCCCCCTCAGCTGGCAGTGCTGCCGCTCACCGTCCACGTGGTGCAACTGCATGACCTTAAAAGGCAACGAAGCAGGAACGAGGTCTGCCTGATGATCACTGCTGCTCATTCTTCTGTTAGTCACAGCAACAGCAGTGTTAACGGCTTTATGGGAGGAAGCACACATGCAGCCAGTGTGTGTGTGGGGGGTCATTTAAACCAGAGATTCTGTTTTAATAAAGATAATAAGATTATAGAACACAGAAACAACGACAGTAAGAAGATCCACTGACGTAGAACAAATATCACACGACTTACTTCTCTTCTCTGCACATCCTCTCCACTGACTTCACCTGCTGTATTTATCTCTGTTCTTCTCCTCTCATCTTCATCTTCCTCGTCTCCTTCTCCACGTCAGCAAGGGAACCCAATTTACAAGAGCCCTATTAACCAGTTCCAGAATCCCAGCTACGGGAATAAAGGCGCTGCGCTTTAGGTCAAAGTTTGTATCAGCCTGCATGAACTTCCTCTTGTGTGGAGTGCAGGGTGGCGTCAAGTGTGACCTGATGCAGTGATGCAAGGAGAGAAACCACGAGAGGGTTCGGGACGTGGAAACAGCATGATTAACGAGAGTGATGTGAATTGCTTGTTACTAAAGTCAATTTAATATTTATCTTCTTAAATGATGGATTACACTTTCCTTCATGTGTTATATTAAACGTTTAAAACCAAGTTAGATTATCCAAACTAGAAAGGCACTAGCAAATCCATGTTAAGAAATGCATATAGATGCACTATGGTTGAAAGGTCAGGGGTCACCTGGTCTGTTCAGCATTGACCTCCATTATAACCAGCTTCATGAAATAATCACCTGGATGCTCTACGGTCATTATTAGTGTACAACAATCAGTCCAGATGTTCTGAACACATCTGGAATGGATCTGAGAGTTGTTGCTTTGATTGTCTGATTCCAGGTGATTTTAGAGAATGAATACCAAGTGTGCAACATGCAGCATCATTACAGAGGTTGGATTCTTTAACAATTCTACACATGGAAACATTTAAAAAACAAAGCTTTGGATTAGAATCACACTTAGTTGTGTGTGCTGAACCATGAAAGAGGAAACAAAGCATTGTGGGTAATATTTTAGGATCTTTAAAACTGACAACTTTTATTGTGTTCACACACTTGGGATTCTCTCAATCACTTTTAATTAGACATTGGAAATGGTTTTCATTGAACACTAACATGTTCCCGTAGTTGTTGAGCACATCTGGACTGATTTCTCTGCTTCACTCATTAGAGGTCAGTCGTCTCCACCCGCAGTTTGATGATGATTTGGTTTTGCTCCACTCAGAGTGCCTTTTAAATTAAAGTATAACTCTTAAATGGATTATAAATTACTGAGGATATTGTAGATGACAAGTGTTTAACACCAGAACAGGTTTGTTATTTCTTTGGCTGCGTGTGATGTGTTGGTGAGATGCTGCTTTAACGTGGTCGCGAGCTGGTTTGCATCCCACTGTTTGTTCCTCTGGTACCACTGATGTTCACATCCGGGTGATGTGAGTGCAACGTGCAGCATCCAGCCGTCCTTACGTTAACGGAGGAACTGTCATGCTCCCGAACAACAGACGTTTACGGTGATAGAAGATCTTAAAGCTCTAGATCTACTCTGACCAGTGGAAAACATTCAGCCTTGTGAAGCTTTCCTGAGTTTGAAATGATGTGCGTGTGCAACTAAATGTTGAGCTGTTAAACTTCCTGACGTCACAACTTTGTGGCATCACAAACCTGAACCTCCGTGAAGGCTCGTCAAGTGAAATTGCTCATTGTGTTTCCTCTCTCTCTCTCTCTTCCAGGGCGAGAATCCGATCTACAAAAGTGCCGTTACAACTGTCGTCAATCCAAAGTACGAAGGCAAATGACGGAGCTCCGCCTTCGCTGCGATGGAAACACTGTATGGAGAAAGAATACGTGCCGGGGTGGAGGGAGGGCCGTTTTTTTTTTTTTTTATAACGCTCTCACTCTATTTGTTGTTTGTTTGTAGTCACCACATGAATAGCTCTGCATTTCGCCACTGTTTCAGTTTGTCTCACTAACTTCTTGTTTTTTATTTTCTATGCATCTTCTGGAATTTGTACAGTCTGTAGAAATGTGGCCTTTGATTTTGTACGTCTTTCAACCCTTGAGTGTGCGTGTTTGTAGATTTTCCGCCCCAGGACTGGCAAGGTAACGGAAAGTCTGGCTGTGCCTTTTTTATATATATAAAACTATCAAGCCATCAGTGTTTGTTGAGGGTTGAATTGTATGTTGACAATGGACGACAACAAATGAAGCGTTTCCAATCACATCAGAATATATAAAGGTTGCATTGTCATCTACCTGCAACCTACCAGTTCCTAAAAGACAGGTAAGCCATTCGAGCAAAGGTTTGAGTGTAATCATGTATGATTGAGCAGTATTTGCTCTTCTTGTGCCTCTCTGGATTGACACTCATCAAATGTAGCGCTTGTTGGCCCGTTGTGGCAGCGATGAATTGTGTACGGTATGTTTGGGGTTCTGTGTAAAGCCATATTTACAGAACGAGGTCGAAGGCGATGGTGTGTTTGCTTTACCTCTGAGTGACTTCCTCTATCGGGCAGAATCAATTTAAAATGTGTCAGGAAAGATATTTTCCCGTGCTGCCTCTCTGGGGGAGAGGACGTCGGTGTACAGTCATGTTACTGTTTGGCTCCAGGTTTTATTTGCTTAATTTAAAATGCCAACTCAGGTCCTTGGTTTTTTTCACAGCAATGCCAAATATACATAAACATGCCTTATTTCTAACTAAATCTGCTTCGATTGATATGCCTTGTTTTCCTTGTACGAAATGAGCTGGGGAACGTCCCCATTCTGTTTTTATGTGTTAGTAATGTCACCTCCTTCATCAACTCCTTCATGGTGCCTCAATCAAAAGAAACCGAGGTAAGGGAAGATCTAGAGATGTCTAGATTTGGGGTTTTTTTTAATAACAAAAAAGGTTACACTTGTCACCGTTGTTTTAAGTGCCTTTTTTTTCGTTTTTCTAATTTTCGTCAACACGTTCACATTTGCAATTCTGTATTTCAGAAATTATTTATTGAATAAAGATCCAAAAGTTGAAGTATTATTTTTCAGTGGTGTTTCTCCATCTTGTTATGAGAAGATGCTTTACAATTGCACGTAGACCTGATTTGGAGTCTTGAGCAGTGATCCCCAACAAAATCCTGAAGGACAAAGGTTATTGATCCATGCCTTGTAGATAATTGAACCATTGGAAACTCTTGAGCTGGACAGACGAGAAGAAACTGGCACAACATCCGCTCTGCATCACTCAGTTTTCAATGTAGTTGCTCACAGATCTTGTGCTGTAGAAAATCCAGAGAACATTGGATTTCCTTTAACGAAAACAACAAACATGCCTACCCGGGTAGAGGGACCGTCATTTTCTTTTGATTTAATGTCCCTGAACTATCCTGAGCTATGAAAAACAATTGTAATAAAGTTAATTTCGCTACCAGTTTAGCCCTAAATGAACCTGAATAAAACAAAATATGGAGTCATTTTACTATTTAATAACATATCCTGTGTTGTCCTTTAATCACGTGACTGGAGAATGACAAATAAAGATGTGTGAATCCTGAGTTTAACTGTTTAATGGATTCAATGATACTCAAGCTTGACATGTCACGCACATTTTAATTATCAGCAAAACATTTCACAGTCCAATGTAAACTGGATTTTGGAAAATGCGTAAAAAACCCCATCGTGTTAAAAACAAGAGTAACATCAGCAGCTCGGAGCTGGAGAGCTCCGTCGTCAGCCAATCACGGCCCGTCCTTTCCCCTGAGCAGCGCGACGTCATCAGCTCAGCGCTCTCCACAGGTGATTGGTGGCTTCGACGGTCCAATCAGAGCCCATCTTTTACAGCAAAGTTGTTAACCCCCAACAGTAGCACTTTGGTGTCCACCTCTCTAGTTTCAACCTGCCTCACATCGACGGGGAAATACTGACTTTTCATCGACTAAAAACGCTGTTTGACTCGGTGGATGGTGAGGAGACATCGGGGCTTCCTGCCATGATACCGGCTCATCGTTTTGTTTTTATTATGAAGAGCAGAAAGCTGTGGCTAACGTTAGTTGGCTCCCTCTCTGGCTAGCTGCGTCGTTTTGCCCTGTTTTTTTTTTTTTTTTTTTCTTTTTTTACTTCTGACTTGCAGAAATGTTAGCTTA
The DNA here is from genome assembly GCA_901007825.1 of Macroramphosus scolopax. Taxonomy (NCBI): domain Eukaryota; kingdom Metazoa; phylum Chordata; class Actinopteri; order Syngnathiformes; family Centriscidae; genus Macroramphosus; species Macroramphosus scolopax. The sequence goes on along the minus strand of CAAKHC010009067.1, from coordinate 37,221 downwards.
CCTACCTGAAACTGTGGTGAAACATCGAACTGGTAAGTATCTTTATGTTTTATTTTTTTTTGTTTGTTTTTTTACTTGAATCGATGTCCGTTTAAAAAAAAAAAAAAAAAGGCCCATCGTGAATAGTGTTTCTGGCATCAGATGATTTCATACACGCAATCAAATTCCTAGCTGGTCAGCTGGATGCAATTCAGCACTAAAACCCCCAAGTTTCTAACCACTTTGGCAGCTTGTAACGACAGCTAATCGTTATAGCCATCGATCCGGGCCAATGAAATGTATAATCGCTGTATAAAAACAAATGTATGTCACTATTCGAAACATTAATGGCAGTAAAAAGAACGACGGAAGGAAACTGGATCTCCCCAATAATACCTCCATGGATAGGTGGAGGGGGAAAGTCCATCAGTGCTTCATATGTAATTTTAACAACTCCACGAGGATTATTCATCATGTTTGTTGGTTGGGAATGTAACATTGTTGGATCAGAGCTTTGGGGTGTGAGTGTGTGTGTGTGTTTGTGTGTCCAAACAGTGCCAGGCAGCTCCTGCGGTCTGCGGGGGAACTGCTTGGCTGTGGCCTGCATGCTTCCTTCTATCCCTGCATTGTCAAACCCGAAGCAGCTCCCCCTCCTCGAACACCCACATCTCCCTACATGAACCTAAAACCAGGGAGCACCTTCTAGCTAAATCTACCACCTGATAAAATGTGTGGAGGAGCTGCAGATAGATCTGCTTCATGGTGTCTAGCATCTATAGGATGTATGGATAAAGCTGCTTGCTTTACTACGTGGGTTGGATTTAACACGACAAATTAGGTGCTTTTTCAAATCAGGAAAGTACCATAAATTTGGCTTCCTGGGCTTGTGTAACCTACAGAGGGTTTCGGAGTACAGACCCCCACCCTCCTGGGAGTTTAGCATGCTAACATAAGTCTGAAAGGAATGAAAACACTGCATGTTTTGTAGCATGTTTACACACAGTACACAATAACACTGAGCGACACCAAGCTGTTTACCTGCCTGTAAAGGTTCTAATTATGGATTATAAGTGTCTGGACACTCATCATGGAGTAAATGAAGGGAAACCTTGTTGGAATCAGTCCCACTTACACTCTGCATTGTGTCCTTGGTTCCCAGCGTGAGATAATAAGAGATATGTTAATAATTAAACCCGTTTCAACATGCACACATGTCCAGATACCCATAAACTACAGCTGAGGCCAGCAGGATAGATTTCTGTGTCAGACCATGTCAACACTGATACATTTTAAAACCAAAAAGAGCATATTATCACCTCACCCACACTAACAAGCCTGAAAACTATTTGCATGAACTCATAATGCTTAGAAAGATGATTGTGGTGAGGTTTAACTGCGTACCAGCTACCAGCACAGACAAGAAGGTCAGCAACGCCTGTACTTTATTATTCATGAATTAACACGGTGGGAGTCGAGGCTCGTCAATATCTAGGCCTTGTCTGCCTCCAGAAAAAGGTCATGTGATGGGAGCATGAGGTATCAGGGACTCATGACTGATGACACCCAATCAGGAAGCGAAGGTTTGGTGTCTGCGTCATCGTTTTCTGTCCATCCGCCTACACGTCAACACTGAGTTCCTGAATGTTTGTCCAAACTATTTCAGGGACCAAAATGCCCCAAATACCAATACTATTGGTATATAGCCATAAACTGAAGTTCTAGGCTTCTGGTGACGCTAGATGAAAAGCCAGAAGATCACCAAAGTGTTTAGGGTGAATCCTCTGGGGACCCTGAACGTCTGTTCAAGTAGATGCTGAGATGTTAAACCAAACTCACAACCCACCAGGAACCCCAGAGGAGAGCTTCCGTTAGGGTTAGGAGAATATACACTATCGTCTGATGGCTGCAAACTAAATGAGCATTATGGGATTTCATTTGGACCGTGGGGTGGAACCCGGACAGGTGTGGTCGTTGTGGGGGTCAAACCCGACCCCGCTGCTGACAATTGACATCAGGTGGTAGACAAACTGTTATGTCTCTGCTCCACCACGACAATCCCATCCCAGCACCTGTTTAAGTGAAACACTACCAATTTAAAAATGTGGTAACGTCCTTCTGTTTCAGGTCTGGTACAGAGCAGAGTTTTCATTGAATGTTGCTTTTGTGAATTTGCTCTCAGGTTCCCTCCCGATGGCGTCAGTGGATTTAATGGATGTAACAATGAGGAGAAACTCTGAGCCACCCTGGGTGGACCCTGGTTAAACCTCAGGTCATCAATAGGTAAGATTGCAAAGTGTTTTTCTTACCTCAATCAATGTTATAGAACAATCTGGACAACTTTGGCTTTGCTTGTCATAGAGAAGAGGTGAATCCTGATCTAAAACACACAATAACTGCCATGTCGGTGAGGTTATCTTGGTGCTAAAAGAGTTTGAATCCTCAGATTGTACTCGCAGAAGTTTTACACATAAATATTCATCAAATAGTGAGTTTGGAGTGTTTGAATAAACGTCATGCCGCTCTCCGCCCAGAAGGGGGCGACATTGTTCTCATGGTGACTGTGCTTCCATAAAGCATCTCACTTGGATGAAACAGTTGTCGACTCACCAGTGATGAAGAGTTGTTCTCTTAGGTGTCGTAAGAGATCAGGTGGAGAAACTGTTGAGGACTTTCTTCCATTAATAATTCCATAAAATTAGTCATAAAAGTACTGGAACATCTAATATACTCATGTGCAACTCGCTGTTTTTTTTTTTTTTTTAATTACTCACCTTTTTGAAGGAAGTATTATTGGCGATTCTGGATATCTGTATTTCCTCAGAGTATCCCTTAAATGGAAGCAGAAAACCGCTATCAATCCTTTGGTAAGATTAGATAAGATAATTCTTTATTAGTCCCACGACGATGGGAATTATACAACTCGACTGCAAGCAGCGTCTGTAAAGAGATAAATAAATAGATAGAAATAGAGTAAATATAATTAAAAGTGGGGTGATTTTAATGCACTATTGCAAGACAGCGTTGTGCATGGAAGTATTGGAGGTATTTATACTGCACGATTTGAATACATGACCAAAGTTATTTAACAGAATATCCAGATTAATTAATTATTTTTTAGGATTTCAGGTTTAGACTTAATATCTAATCATAAACAAAGAGTTCATGTTTAAATCTTTCTCGTAATTATGCGCAACTTACGGTATTTTTTTTTTCAGTTCAAATAGACGTTTTTAAAAACTTTATTTGCCTAATTGATTTTTTCCTTAATTGATTCCTTTAATATAACTTATCTAGATTCCCTCTTGCTGCTATGTTCTTATATACAACTTCAATTAACATTTTATTTTTAAAAATGTATTTTTTATTACATCCGGTGCACATATGTTCCGGTCGGGACTAGTGTTTATTTCAATGATTTATTTGTGGAGCGGAGTTGTTTAGCATGAAATGCCCCCTTCCCCCCACCCCCTCACCGCGCAAGCGCCCGGGAGCGTGTGGGAATGGTCGGCCGGCGAGCTGGGGGTTGGACCGCTCAGAGCGAAACACAGCAAAAGAGTTTTAAATGTCCGCCATGTTGTCCATGGCGCACTGAACCAACGATAGGGAGCGGAGCGTCGGAAAAAAACAGTCCGAGAGAGAGCGACCAAGATCCGGGCCTTCCCCCGGCTCCGTTGGCGACGCCCTAAATACAAGCTACAATCATTCGAACGTTAGAGTAGAGACTAACCGCACAGAAACATCCATGAAAGCTTCACTCGTCACCGCGGTGAATATTAGGAGATCGGATAGATTTAAATTGCATCTCGAGTTTTGAAAAATGAGTAAATTGTCGTTTCGGGCGCGGGCGCTGGACGCTACCAAGCCACTACCCGTCTTCCGTTGTGAGGATTTACCGGACCTACACGAATATGCATCGATTAACCGGGCCGTGCCGCAGATGCCTACGGGGATGGAGAAAGAAGAGGAATCGGTATGCTTGCATTATTCTGAAATGTTTTAATATAAGCTTTTGTTTATTTTACATGATCAGAGGCGTCCCTCTTTTTTTCTGCGCCAGCGGTCACAAAATGGCGGCCGATTTTTTTACCAGAGAAACACGACGGATTTCGGTTGTAAATGACGCTTGTGGTTCACTCGGAGGGCTGTTTGGGAAACCTTAGCGGCCATTGTGTCGATATTGGATGAAATCCGCCGGTTTGGTCGGCTTATTTGTGCGTGAGGTGGTTTTCTGAGTACAAAAGAGTCATGTGACTTGGGCAGCTCCGACATTTTGTCTCGTCTGCTCGGGGACGGGGCCTTGTGTTGGCGTAGTGTCCGAGCACCGGGGCGAGGGGGCGCTAGAGGTCCCGTGCTGTGAGGCAGTCAGTGCCGCTAGCAGACAGGGATGTCAACACTGCTGCCATGCAGGGGAGCTACACTCTGTGTGTCCTATTGGACAACATGTAGATGCTGTGTGAGCTTAGTTTGTGTTTATATAGTTTGCTAAAGTTCATGTACAGTTGTGATTCATTTACTGGATGTTGTAGTCTGGGATCTTTTTATTGCAGTTAGTTTATAAAGACAGTTATCATCCTGCTTGTGTTGCAGTCAAAGAGCTACATTATGTTATTAATGGATTAACAAGTGTTCCACCATTATGGTTTTACAGAGATGCCGATATATGAAGAGCAGGGATGTATAGATAAATACATACATACCCTTAACTATAGTTAGGACATTAATGGCAAAGCTTCAACCAGCATTTAAATGCTAATATTGTCTGCATCTGGTTGTTTCTGCGCACTCTGTCTGCTTTGAGCTTATTTTAAATAAAGTATCATCTACACAGGTGTCTGCAGGTATGGCATCTTTAAACAACTCCTTGTCTCTGAGAGGATATATTTTTTAAACTCGCATACTCTTCTGTAGGGCTGCACAAATATTATCGACATCAGGTTGATTGATATTTTTCCAAGTTTTTTTGCTTAAACTGCGTATATACATACATATATATATATATATATATATATATATATATATATAGATAAATAAATTTGTGTTACCTCAGATGGTGTTCTCCAGATGTGGGACATATTTGTTGGTTGCACCAGCCCGCAACAACCACATCATCATCATATCTGTTTTTCAGCGAGAATGAATCGCAGCAGTTACTAACCCTCCTGAAACAGTGAGTCATATATTCACTCATCTTCATGCATGTCGTGCAGCGCTGGTTTGACGCTGCACTTCGTTCTGTCGTGTTGATATCTGATGACACATTCTCACCTGGTTGTTATGCTTTGAAATTATTTAGGGAAGCAGATCATCAGTTAGGTGTAGGTGTTGACTGAGGATGAAGTTTAGTGAGGTAGAAAGTTTACTCATATCTGTGTAATGTCTCTCAGGGGTGTCATATGGG
>CAAKHC010009067.1:16077-31824 GCA_901007825.1 Macroramphosus scolopax | reverse complement strand
GGGGGGGGGGGGGGGGGGGTGTTAGTAAAACTGTACGCCCCAGGTGATTACCCTTTTTTCCCCCTTTTTATTAATGTCAGTTTGAAGACCAGAGTGGGACGAGATATGTTTCCTTCCTCCCCAAAGGGTGCTGATTCGTCCTTGATGTTTAAAACAGGAAGTTAAGACCTCCTGTATTCTGCTTGTCGGAGCCGGTCTGCCTTTCACGCTAACGTGGAGGCTCAGTGTCAGGGGTTCAGTGTGTCAGATGGCACAGCGGCCTGGCAGACCGGTCGCACGTGGCGCTCAGGAGGAGAACAGGGCAGCAAGCGGAGGAGAAGGAAGGAAGGGGGGGGGGTCGCTGTCACTTCAAAGTCTACGCTCACGCTCAGCTGGAGTGCTCTGTTACGTAACAGTCACATTATCATAAGAGGTAGTCCAGGGTCCCGCTGCACGCCAACAACTCAGCGCTCAGCGCTGTTGGTGGATTTCAGTGATGGCAGTTGAATGGCTGTGTTATCTATATTTTTTTAAGACCTGATGTTTGTGTTCCCACAAAAGCTGCTGTGCAAGAACTTTGAAGAAAGGATGAGTTTGTCATCACAGATCTTTCTGTAGCTCACGGTTCAACTCTTGATTGAATGAAAGGAGGAGGCGTCTCACCACTTCCAGTCCGTTGCTCCAGAGCGCTGCGTGCCAAACTGCTCACTGGTGTCCCGCCGAGATACAGAATGAGTCATCACTGATACATGACACAAGTCTGTTGCCTCGTTTGTGAAGAGTCGGCTGCTTTTAATCCTCCGAAGCCAAAGTACTGTCAGGGTTTTATTTTCATGCTCCTCTATGGAAGAACCAGGATCATGGCGAGAAGCAGGGAGAACACTGCCTTTATAGTAGAACAGTTAAAAATCCACAACTCATAAACGCGTGTTCAGATTTGATGATTTACATTACAACAAACAACCTGTAATAAACAGGAGCACGTGGCGTCACACAGTATTTGAACGAGCACTTGACAAACTTGAACTTCTGCAGCTTACCTTTCAAAATAAATGATCCAGAGGGTTTTGGGCAGAGTGATGTGCTGCAGCCTCCCTGTTGCAGGTATATACGGCCATCAATGTCCCCAGATGATGAACCGCTGCAAGTTTTATACAGATGTAAGATTTATTTCCTCACCTCGGAGTTGTTTACAATTTGAAGCGTCTGTCAGCTGGTCTCATCCTCTGTAGAGAGAGCTCACACTACACTTCACCTCCGTCAGCTCTCTCCCTTTGAAGATGAATCCGGGGAAGATTCGGCTGAAGATCGTCAGGCTGCTGAGATCAGCCAGTTTTGTGTTCGTCACCATTAGTTTACTTGCACATGAAACCAGGCGAGTCTTTTTGAAGGAAGGCCTGACCAACCTCTCGACCACACAGGCCGGTCACGCCATGTTCTGTGGTCGTCTGCTGCGTCCCCGAGCTCCTGCTAATGGAAAGCTTTTAACAGTGAGCTGTTGAACTCCATCCACAGAACAAGCCGTACCCTGTACGCCTCATATAACCTCTCTGCTTTTAAGCAGTGAGTGACCACAAGCTTGCTGTCGCTGGACTTCCTGTTCCAATCTGGTCTTCAGGTTTTGTATGTAGGGGCGGTGTGTGTGTGTGTGTGTGTGCGTGCGTGCGCTTCGAAGCCTGATGGAAGAGCCGTCACCACTGCGACTCCCTCGCCACGTGCGGTGTGTTTGTTTTGGGCCAGACTTTTAGTCTTGTATTTACGTTTGGGTGAAATGGAGGTCAGAGTCTGCGGCGCTGGTGAGAATCCACAGGCATCTGTTCTTGTACACACACACACACACTCTGGAAGGCCTCCAGTCTCACTTCATGTGAAAAGCTTTCTCGGTGTCACACTAGGGACGATGTTTGTTTTTGACACAAACAATTTGAATAAACTCTCCTCTTGCTTGGGGGGGGGTCCTTCTTCCTGCAGAATTCAACTCTGTAAAAGTTTGTTGCACTTTGTACTGCGCTGATAGAAACCTGCAGTTGGAGGTGGCTTGTACCATCAGTCATGTTGTTTCTGTCAGTCGGGGTAGATGTGTGATGGTTGATATTCATGAGTGACTGACAGCTTGCTGTTTGTTTCCAGGGTTGGGCGGTTTCCATTTTTAAACCGTTTCAAATGCCCCTCAAAAACCGCGGTAGTCGTTTTAACCGTTTAATTCATTTTAACGTGGCCAACGGCCGTAACTCGGTCATTACTCGATGCCAACACCAGGTAAACACGGGAATCGGGAAACTCATTCTCTCACGTGACACGCGGTTTGGCTGACGAACCGTCAATATTTTATAAAACCGTGAAACCGCCCAACCCTATTTGTTTCCACTGTCTTTATTATGCAAACGTGGGATTTCTTTGTCTAGACATGCAGGACGACCTGCGCATTCACTCTGCAGACATTAACTCATGAATGGAGGACTGCTTTGTCTGCATCGTTATGAAGTGTGGGGCTTGAACTAAAGTTCTCGACACGCCCTGTCTCTGGATGTAGACAAGATGTGGAGCCTGAAGTTTCTCCCAGCAGAAGTGTTAAACATCTTCTGAGTACATCAGCCTGCTCTGTCCTGTAGCTTTGCGTCCCTCGACAGTCCCACCTGCCCGCCCCCCTGCGGCTGTCCATCATGATAAGTGGCATTTACAGTGTCTGGGACGGCGGCTGTCAAGAGACGAGACTGGAAGGTGCAGGAGGCTCCGGCTGCCTCAGCAGACCTGACACTGATCGATGTGGTCATTTTTAGAGGGCTATTTCTGGGCCGTCTGTGTGAGAAGGCGAGGCCGAGAATAAAGATGTGTTTGCTAGGGCACCGACTAATGCTCCGTATTCTGACTGTTCCCTCTCCAACACTGGTCTATTTATTGTCAGGCAGGTTGCCATGGCTCCGAGAGTAAACAAACACTTTGATTAGGTTTGGCAGCTGATGGCTTTTTGGCTCAAGGCTGTTTGGTTATACGAGTTATTTCCCTCCATTGTTGAGGAGCCCAAGGACGTTAATGCAGAGGTTTACATGTTTTTCAGGAATTGGATTGGAACGTGGAAGCTACACAATAGTTCACATACTGGGGGGGTCAAATCAAATAATCCAGAGGGTGTTTGAAAGTTCCAACATGCAGACACCCTGGAGAGGATCTGAGAATAGGATTGACGTGCTTGTCAACAGCAGCGTCCCCTTGTTGGAAGGAGAAGCCCCCTCCTGAAACCGCCGGGGTGCAGGACATGTCAGATGGGAGTGTTGTTAGCGGCAGGATAACGTAGATGAACCCAGAGCTCCGGGACTCGATGAGCTGGATGCAGGAGACTGGAAACACAGCTGACTACTAACAGTGGTCTACCGAGGGTTTAGTTTCCTGCCTCTTCGCCTGCAAACAGCCGTCTAGATGATCGTTGTCTCCCTGCTGCTTTGCATTGACTTAGTTGAAGGTGTAACTGAATTGCATCAGCTACTTTCTGTCTGTAATTTCGCATTAATTGATTTCCATCATGTTCTGTCCACATTCGTTTTAAATGTAGAATCCTTTCTTCCTTCGCCCGAATGCTCTGTATTGTACGTTGGATACATTTATTGTCGGCCTTACGGGTTAGTACAGACCGCGCTGAATGCAGTAGAAAGACGCCTTGTGTGTCCAAGCAAAGATTCAAGGACCATCTGGTTTAGAAGCCGTGTAGCTGCTTGGTCAGAGACAAATTGATCCCGCGCTCCGCAGTGCTCCTCTTCAATTCTGCTGATTCCATCTCTGAGAAGCTTCACACTCACTTTATCTTTTTGAAAACACTCTAGTTTTAGTAGTTGGGCTTTTCTTCTGGCCATCAGGTGTTACCAAAGCGGGGTGGGGAGCAGCTTATATTGAACTGAAGTCCAGTTATTTTCAGCGCCAAGCTGAAGGAATGACGCACCAAACCAGCTTCTTATGTACAATATAACGTACAGATTCACCGGTGCTGCAGAATCCCAGCACCTCCAGAAGGGAGTGACCGGATTCATGTTCAGGGCAGACGAGCCTGTTCTACACTGGAGTGTGGAGATATGAAAACCAGATACAAGTTTCTCTGTTGACCCGTCGTCATATCTTAAGTGTCCAGGGAAATGAGGCTGTAAAGCTGCGCACATTCACTCGCACATACACACACTGGCGACACAAAGTGGGTGACTAAAACTAATGAAGTGTCAGTGACAGGTGACGACCAATGGCAGCGTAGAATACCACTGATTGACAGGTGAGCAGCATGGGACAATCAACAGGGTTACCTAGGCAACCAGAGCCTGGAGAGCAGGAGGACAACTGTCTGACAAACTGACTGTTGAGTGTGTTGCTTTATTGATGAAGGAGAAAAGTACTAATAATAAATGACACTATGGTCTGATGAACACCCCCACCCCCCACCCCGCGCCACCGACAGGACGGCTGGCTTTGGACATATTCTATAAAAGTGACACTGCCATGAGTTGTGCTCTCTTTATTCATGTAATCACATACATTCAGCTTCTCTCTGACTCAGTCACGCTGCCTTCCCGAGGCTCAGACATTCTCTCTGCCTCCTCGTGTGTGTGTGACAGCCGTAGGGAGAATAACTACACACTTTCCCTCCAGAGAGTTGCCGTACGAGACGGGCAGCATGCTGCCTTGTTGATAGACTGCCTGCCGGTGGCTCGGTGCCCGGCTCCGGCCCAAGGCTTCACTAATACGACTGAACGGCACCGTTCAGACCAACCAGTTAGTCAACCAGCCAACCTGTCTGCCCTCCTTCAGGGCTGTTTCCTCCTTGGCAGAGGTGGTGGTGTCATCACACTGGGTGGGGGAGTAGATAAAACAAACAGAGTGCCGGGGACAAGACATATCAAGTGTCTCTCTGTATTCGTGTGATGGCAGGTGGATGTTTTCAGTCTGGGGCCAATCAAAGTTTGAATCTGAGTCTGTCGTCCAAGAGTTGTGGATTTCATCTCTCCAGGTCCAACTGGCTGGGGGGGGAGTTACAGTTAAAACCCCTGTGGGGTCCTTAACCACGTCATTGACAGCGTGTTGCATCTAATGTCCGCGTAAAGAAAAAATTCCTCATTTGTAACTTTCCATCAGACGTTTGAGGTGACTCTGGTGGCAGTTGTTTTGTTCCTGCACTCGGTGTGTCAGAGATCCTCGTAAGATCAGGATGCCAAACGTTGCCTGTTGTGTAACTGTGTAATCATCCTGCTGCAGAGCCCTTTGCAGCTGTGCATTCAGCTCGTGTCTGCATGACTCAGCTCGTTTCCCCCTCGGCATGACAAAGTCTACTTGTGTTGACGTTGTGCAACGTTTGTTGGCAAACGCTTCAAAACTTTGACTTAAAGTGAAAGATTTGTTGTGTGTTGCAGCCGTTTGAGTGGAGCTGGCTTTGCTTTGTCAAAGTTCCTGCTCTGACAGACATCACACAGGGGTGGAGTCGGCTGCCAGATGTTGCATCAGTAATCTTTAACGTCCCCAATGTGTTTTAGGGGGGTGCATTCCATTTACAACCTCCAGCCACCTGAAGTAGTTTCTGTTGATCATTAGCTGTAGTCATTTACTGGATTCAAATGTCTCTGCCTGAAGCTGACGGAGACCCGACCCTGTCACACCATCCTCAAGTCTTTACATGTATTAATTAGTGATTTCAGTTGTGCAGCGCCGGCTGTTCTTCTCCAGTGCACATGTGACACAGAAGCTGTGGGCGGGTCAAGTGAAACATGGCATACGTTGTGTGTTAAATATCTTGTGAGGACACATCCATCCTCGGTGTCTCACCCCCCTCCGTGTCTTTGCAGGAACACCATCTCCAGCGGGCCATCTCGGCGCAGCAGGTGTACGGCGAGAAGCGGGACAACATGGTCATCCCGGTCCCTGAGGCGGAGAGCAACATCACCTACTACGACTCCCTCTACCCCGGCGACTACAAGATGCCAAAGCAGCTAATTCACATACAGCGTGAGTGTGAATGAGATGAGGATCCTTAAGATGTTCTTCTGTTTCCACTGTGATAATCAGCAGTCAGAGTGAGATGAGAAGATGTTTCATGCCCAGTTTGTGGGGCGACAGGCTTTTCCTTCATAAGTCTGTTTGGTTGTCAGTGATGTGAAAAGAAGATGAGTTGGTTTAATATCTCGGCTCAGTGAGCATGTCAGGGGGGGGGGCAGGTTACTGTCCCGAACTGGACACACGACCGGGTGAATGGAACAAATGTTTCGTGCTCACAAACTGCTGTCAGACTAACTTCAGGGTTTCATCGGTCGTCTGCATTCAGATCATCTTTGTGTTGTTGCAGTGAAATCGTTTCTCTGTGGTTGTGAGCTTCCATACGTCCCAGATGGAGGCGACTTGCCTTAGTTAAATCTGAGGTGAGGTTAAGATGTTTGAAGCTGAAGCAGCGAGTGGTCGTCCTGAACAAGTGAGCAGATACAGAAGTTAAATGTAATCTCTGCAGATGTGACAATGTTCTGATGAGCCACACGGCGGCTCAACAAATACAGAAACTCATACAGATTCATGTGACTGATGTGATGGTAGAGCTGGAGAAACCCTGAATTATAGTGAGTTGAACCTGACTGCAGACATCTGTCAGGAGGTTATGATCTGCTTTGTTCACTGTTTTCCGGGGCTGCACAGAATGTGATGTTCATATAAGAAGTTAAGAGCAGTAAACTTTGTTCATGGTCGTTCCTGTGATCTTGACTTGATGCTGCAGAGCCTCCTGCCTTCCCTGAATAATGTTGCCGGTGGTAACGGGTTCATCTTGTCTGCACCGTCGGGTTTTCTTCCATCATTTATCAGTTAGTCTAAAGTTTTCTCTCCCGTCCTCCGCTCAGCTTTCAGCTTGGACACGGAGCAGCCCGACTACGACCTGGACTCGGACGACGATGCGTTCATCAACAAGTTGAAAAAGAAGATGGAGATCAGCTTCCTGCAGTTTGAGGAGATGATTGACCGGCTAGAAAAGGGCAGCGGACAGCAGGTGGGCACTGTTTCTATCTCCATCTGACCACAGACGCCACCTGTAGAGAAACACCCAGGAAATATCTAACGGATAAACACTCAGAGATTGTTGCAAAGTGAGAAACCAGCATGAAGTAGCTGGTAGAACTTGTTTACTAACTGTAACTCCTGTCGGTGTGTCTCAGGCGGTGAGTCTTCCTGAGGCCAAGCTGCTCCTGAAGGAGGATGACGAGCTCATCAAGGAGGTCTTTGACTACTGGAGCCGCAAGAGGAAAAACAGTAAGGCCAACTCGCTCATCCCCAACGTCAAGCAGGAGAGGCGGGACGGCTCCAGCACCAGCGACCCCTACGTGGCCTTTCGACGGCGCACGGAGAAGATGCAGACCAGGAAGGTCGGTAGTCTCGCTCACACAGGAACCAGTTTCAGTCTTGGGTTTAAATATATAATTGATTCCATGTTTGAGCTGCAGCCGAAGGAGAATCAGATGAACATCATACCTCCATGCTAGAAGGAGGAAGTGATTGTCACATGTGTTCTCTGGAGACTGAAGCAGCGATCGCTTCATTAGCTCATTGATCACATGGACAGAGGATCACTGACACATGATTGTGTGAAGAAGTGACCAGAAATATGAAGATTATCATGTTACACTGCTGAACATAAGGGGAGACAACCACGTGGACGGGACTCCACGTGGTTGTAGTTTTACTTTCAGCCCTCTTAAAGGATGTTTACGCCCCCAAGTGGTCATTTAATGTAACTTTATTCAGAGTGAAGTTGATGCATCGCTCCTTAATCCATCACATATATTAATCATTGGCTTCTATTTGATCCATTCTTAAACATCTAGAACCGCAAGAATGACGAGGCCTCCTACGAAAAGATGCTTAAGCTGCGCAGGGATCTCAGTCGAGCTGTCACCATTTTGGAAATGGTGAAGAGGAGGGAGAAGAGCAAGAGAGAGCTGCTGCACCTCACGCTGGAGATCTTTGAGAAGAGGTGAGTTCCCCTGCACATGAAGCTGAGATGAAGTTATATTGTTACGCCTGCAGGTTCATTGATGGTTTCATGAAACGCATCACGCCCCCCCTCTCTTCCGGTAGAAACGTCATGTCAGACTTCAGTGGCGAGGTGATGGCAGAGGTGCTGGCTGAACGGGCGCTGGTCCGGCCCCAGATCATCCCCCTGGTCCCCCTCACCAACCAGTACCACATGGACCTCAAGGACTACAAGTCAAAGGTGAGCGCTGCTGGCAGAGACGACGCATCAACACATTTCAAACACTAAACAGAGGTAGTTGTTCAGTGGTGCTCCGCAGCGTCATGATGTAGCTCATCTTCCCCCTCCAGCCCGAGAAGACTGAAGTTCCCCGGCAGAAGAGGAAGTATGAGAAGAAGCAGAAGGTGTTGCCTCTGTCGTCGGGCACCCCCCACCACCCGGGGCCGGCTGTCTTCAACGCCAAGGACCTCAACCAGTATGACTTCCCCAGCTCGGATGAAGAGCCGTTGTCTCAGGTACAAAAACACAAAGCAAAGAGAATCCCAACATATTCATATTATACAACTCGTGGCTTCAGCGTTTGAGTTCTGCACCTCCAGTCACCTTCAGTCTGACCTCTGACCTCTGTCTCCACAGCTCCATTCAGGCTCTTCAGAAGCAGAGGAGGAGAACGACCCAGACGGTGCCTACGCCTTTCGCAGGAAGGCCGGCTGCCAGTACTTCCAGGCCCGTCAGGACCGCGTGGGGAGCTGGCCGTGGTGCGGAGCCCGGGACGGCGGTCTGGCAGAAGCTCGCTACCGCTACAGTCTCACTACGCTCACTGTGCCGCGGCGCTGCCTTGGATTGGCTCGACGGCGTGTTGGACGAGGTGGCAGGTCGGTTAGCTTCCTCATTTCATGTGTTTTTAACTTGTATCGGTCCGTCCAGCGGCTGAATGTCTCTGTACTAGCTGGATATGACGCATAGGAAGAGGAGGGACAGTTTGTCTTCACTGACGCGTTCAACCACAACATCTCGTCTTCCTCCCGCAGGGTGTTGATGGACCGGGCGTACACGGACTATGACAATGTTTTCCATGAACTGGATCCAGAAACGCTCGACCTGCCTCCTCCCCCTTGTCCTTCTCCTCCTCCTACAACAACGTCACGCTCGCCGGCCGCCAACAAGTTTGCCAGTACCTCAGAAACAAATACCTCAGACAGAAGCTCCTCCTTCAACTCCTCGGCGTCCTCTTCCCCTCCCTCCTCCACGGACCTCAGTCAGATACTGTTGAATATAAAGTCATGCCGATGGAGGCACTTTAGACCACGGACACTACCACTACATGAGCTGGACAATGCCCACCCAATATTCAGGAGGTTGAGTCGAGGCCTGAGGAACCCGGCCTCTGCCCCGACAGCCGGGGCGCCGCCCTCTCACCGATCGGGACGGGTGGTCCCGGCGCCCGCACCCACTGCTGGTGAGTAACATGTCTGCCGGGGATGAGTGTGGAGCGGTGTCAGGATGACATGTTGTCATGGTTACAACCTTATTTTTCTACCTTGGGACGATATTAGTGAGCAAGGCCGTTGATCTATTTGCCGATATTCGTCACATCAGAGATGCCTGATGGTTTATCAGACCTGGATTCTAATGATCATTCTGTTCAATCACACACGTTTTATTAATATCTTCAGTTGTAGCACCAGTCTGTCCTGTTCTAGCTGCTCTGTGAAGGTTTCCTGTTGCACAGCAGACAGTCGAGGTGTCAGTTCAACTGGGTTTGATGAGGCACATTAATGAGATGCTCAGGACTTGTATGGGTGTGAGGACACAGGTAGAATACAAACTGCATGTTGGTGGTGTTGGAGAGGGCAGTCAGTTTGTCTGTCTGTCAGTACAACTAGTTTACCAGAGAGAGTCTGTGATGATGATAGAATCAGGGATGTGTACAGACGCTCGATGTTCCTGATCAGAGGGTGAAATAATGACGTGAAACAACCAGCTCTGTGTTAAGAAATGACTTCCTGTTCATTTAGGCCACACGGATGCCATCTTGTTTTAAATGTGCAAGAATATAAGATGTTTCCCTTTTCCCAATCCAGACAGGAGCGCTCGCTTTCCCTCTCTCAGCCTGTGTGTGATTGACAGTCTCGACAGCGGAGAGTATTTAATACTCTCTCGCCTTTACTTAGCGAGAGCTGATGCTGACAACGCTCGTTGTCACAAGAGCAACAAGACTTCTGCACAGGAACAAAAGTGTCTTTCAAAATTCGCATCAGATGCAGATGAAGTAGATGATGATGGTGATGGTGAAGATGTAGTATTCTGACTGCACAGTGTGAGATGATACCAGAACATGAATGAATCCTTCCTCCAGGTGAGGCGGAGCCAGAAAACACTTGGAGGTTGTTGATTTGATTTCAGCTTTGTTTCTAATTCTTGGTTTGAATATTTAAGTCGACTGTTAAAGCCGATGGATGTGATGATGTTACTGGGGAGCAGTTCAATCTGCTGACTGACGAGGCATCACGGCTTGATGACGTACGACACACGAGAACTAGCGGTTGATCTGTGTGTTGACAACACTTCTAATGAGGAAAAGGAACGTATAACCTCCTGAGTCTGGTTCTCATGGAACAATGATTCAGAGGACAGAAGCTGTCGAATATTCAAGAAGTGATGATGATAAAGAGAAGGAAGCTGCATTCAGAGGGAGTTGATCGTTGAGCTGTCTGGGATCTCGTGTGAAATCAGTTCACATTCAGAAAAATTCACACACACCCCGAGCCGCCGCGTCCTCTCGCTCGCACATCCGGGAAGTGTGTGTGGTCCATGTGAGACTGGATGTGTCATCCGATCAAGACCATTAAACACACTGATCATGACTCTCAGCAGAAGAGTTCTTCTTCTCTGGTATTTAGAAATGTTTCCTCATGCTGAGGACGATGACCGCATGGCAGAGCAGAGGTGAAACCGTCTGCATGTGTCAGAGATTAGAAAACTACACCTGATGATGTGAATCCGATGTGTAACCGACCTTGTCGTCTCTCAGCTCTCACAGCCGAACAGTACCAGCAGCATCAGGAGCAGCTGGCCCTGATGCAGAAACAGCAGCTGGAGCAGATCCAGCTGCAACAGCAAGCCAACAGCACCGCCACTGCCAACAGCACACAGGTCAGCATCCCGCTGGCCCCCCCAGAGGAGGTCGGTTCAGCTTGTTTGTCTTGTCTCCGTCTTCACTTCTCACTGACGCTCTTCTCTTCTCTTCTGACAGGGCCTGGCGAACACGTTGGACCAGGCCGGTGCCCAGTTCGCCGCCTCCGCCCTCGTCACAGCGGACCAAATTCTGTCTCTCAAAACAAAGGAGGAGCTAGGCCTGGGAGGCGGAGTCAACGGTGTCCTCTCCCCCTCAGGTAGGACAAAACCAGAATGTTCCAACGCACTGACACAAAGCAAGTTACAGAGTAGTTAAAGTAATCAGTCACTAGTCATCAGAGCAGTGAAGCGGACGTGCTGCAGCTGCAGCAGTCAGTAGACGACTGAGGAACGGGACGAAAGGTCATTTCAATTTCAAATGATTGAGCAGATGAAAGCGGAGCACAAAGGAGTCGCAATTCTTTACAGATTAAACTGCTGAGTCAGATTATGATGGTGAGGTGTCTTTATTCTCCTCTTCACTAAGAGAATAAGACCCGCAGGACGTTCGGTCTCGGCCGTCCCGCAGGACGTTCGGTCTCGGCCGTCCCGCAGGACGTTCGGTCTCGGCCGTCCCGCAGGACGTTCGGTCTCGTTGAGTATGTTGAGCTGCGTGAATGTTTGTCTACCTGACTGGTTCCCCTGATGAGCCTGTGAAGGAACAGCTGATGATCTGTATCTCCACCCTCTGTCTCACACCATCACCCCCCTTCCCTTCTGATCCTTCAGGTGTCTACAAGGGCTTGCACCTCTCCAGCACAGTCTCCCCATCGCTTGCCGCCCCGGCCCCCTCCACCACTACCCCGAGCTCCGCCTTGCTCCACCCTTCCACCACCACCAGCTCCACCTCCGCCACCAGTAACAACAACGGCACCACCCACCCCGCCAGCACCACTAACACCGCCGCCACTCAGGTCCTGCTGGGACACAACAGCCTCCGTCTGGGTGTTCCCACAGGCAAACGTGTGCACGCCCCCCGGACTTTGAGCGCCGCCATGTCGTCATCCGCCTTAAAGCTCGCTCATGCAGCTGCCGCTACCGCCAACTGTCAGAAACCCAAGGTGACCCCAGCCTCGGCATCAACGCTGGACATTGTGCCCAGGTGAGACAGATGTGAGGACACTGAAGGGGTTAACGTGTTTGTTTATGTGGTTCAGTGTGGACAGATTACAAGCAGAAGATGTTGTATTCATTCATGAATATTATTTATTTTGACCTTTGTCAGTCACAGCCACGTTTTACAAATTGGTACTACAACTCTCCTACATGGGGCCGTCCCTCTGACACCCACAGCATGTGAGAACATTAATAAGAAGCTCCCGGTGCCGTGGACACTTCACTCCCACTACTGATGTAACTGCTAACGTTAGCGCTCAGTTCAGTGACGTCCAGGCTGCTTGAAATATCCTCATCCTGATCTGCAGATTTCATCCTTTTAGTTCCCCTCTGGAGCCACGACTTTAGTGGCATTTGGACCACTCGTACTTTATTTTTACTATCTCAGCTTAACCTGTAGCTAACAGCTAAAAGTTGACGTTTTTATGCAGCTCTATCGGTGAGGTTAGTAGTGTGCCGTGTGCAAACATTTATGAAAGGCTAAACTTATTTTAAGTCACATTTCAATGGCTCATATTTTTATTTGTCTTTGTATTTTTACATTTTAATTAATTCATTTTATAAAAAAAATAAGAAATTCCTCCGAGTACCACCAGTGGTACCACAGTTTGAGAACCAGATGTTCTACCAGGTGTAAATGTCTCTTCTGTTCCTGCAGTAGAAACGTTGTGTTGATGATGTCGATGCTCACTGCTCCATGCTGACTCGTGTCTTCTGTCGTCCTGCAGGGAGAATCACGAACAAGACAAGCCGGCACTGAACAGTCTATCAGAGAACACAATGGCCATGGAGGTTACGTAGCCTCCCGCATGCTGCTCGGGGGGGAAGGCGCAACTACTTTGTCTTTTTTTATTTTTTTTAAGGTGCTATGCATCGTCCGTTAGTCGTGAATGCAAGTGGTGGTGGACTGAGCACATCGATGATGGGTTTCCATGGCAACTGTTCTGGGACTCAATTGCAATGGCTCGTCTGGTATATATTTTTCTTTTCCCCCCTCCCTATTTGTTACTGTTAATAAGAGATTGTCTGTAAATTCTTAATATGGCAATTATATGTACAGTACTGCATATTTGTAATACCCCGCCCCTCCTCCTCCCCACAACACCCCGATCTTGTATATAACATTACTTGAATACAGAATTGTTCATTTGTGATGTTTTGCACTCGAGATATAAAAAAAAAGATAAAAATCCAAATTAAAGAGAAGAGGACAAACTGCGACTGTATGAGGTGTGAACGATGTCCCACAGACGTGTGTGTGTGTGTCTCACACACACACACGGTGCCGAACCTGCTGTTTGATCTATTTATTGTGCCGTGTTTACAAGCGTTTCTCTCCCCATCATGTTAGTTTATTTTTTTACACTGTACCCCCCCACCGGTCCCCCGTACTGTAGTCAGTGTTTAGCTAGATTTAAAAAAAAAACATTTTTTTTGGATGTTGTAAACATGGCCTGGGGGGGGCTGCTCGTCCGTTTCTTTTTGCGTGGGCGTCCTTCCGTGTTCCCGTGTGTCCTGTTGACTCGGTGGCGACGTGCTTTCAGGTGCAGGGCCGTAGAAGAGTCGTCGGCATCAGTCGGTCGGATCAGTTTCCACTCAGCTCTTCCAGAACTCGTATCAGTCCTGAGAAAACAAAGTGGGGGGGGGAAGAACCCCAGAAGACACTGCTGCGTTTAGTCCGACTCCTCTGAGCACCGAATCAATTGATTTCATTGATGCTGCCCCCCCAACTCAATCTCACCCGTTATCATTTTATAAAATATTTTTATATCAGCCTTTTTTTTTCGAAAGATTTTCCTTTTCTTACTTGTTGATCTAAAAAACTAATGAGGGAGTAACGACGCAGTGACTGACCTTTATCATTCCAGCTTCTACGTAACCAGGACGACACGCGTAATCATCCAAAATAAATAAAGGTTTCCTCCAGGGGCGTCAACGGCCACGAAGCCCAAAATTCTCGGGTGCCTTCATCATCTGAGGGGAACAAACAAAACAAAACAAGAAGTAAAAACAAGTGTCTCTCTTCTGTGAAGAGTTTGGTACTGAACAAGGCTACTTGTAGTTTCTCTTTGTCTGTACCACATTAATCCCAGGTGCCCCGTTCATCCATGGTTCTGTTTGTTTCTGTTTTTTGTAGACACTTCCACCACACACATGGGAAAAGATTAAATCCTCTTGAATTGTCACAAAATGAAATAAAAATCCAGGGCATTAAGTGTTTGGATCCTCGGCCTCCTTTCTTTCTAATAATCTGAGTTGAGGTTCTGCAGCGGAATGTTTAAATCACAAAGTGTGTGTGCATGTTTACTCTCTCGTGAGGACCTGAAGACAGTTTCCAGTGTTTCGACCTCAACTCAGGTATCAGTTCATTCTTATTTCATAGCAGAAACAATCTGAGAAGTTTCTCCTGATTTCACAGTTACTCACTCGCGTGTTCCAGTTCTGTAGACGTGAAGTTCCTCCAGAGGGAAGCAGGACTGTTATCATTATTATTATTATGTGTCAGAGAGGGAGGGGCGACAGACGAGAGATGGTGGTCTTGTATCTGTTGTTCATGTTCCTCCTCCAGGGCTGTAAAAGAAGAGAATAAAGAAGTCGTAATTCATAAATGCTCAACACAATCGCAGCTGTGACAAACATAAATAAACCTCCAAATCCACTGGGTACAGGGCTTTAGGTTGACTTGAACATCAGCCACTGTTCTCCAACTACATAGACTGTTTCTATTTCTTCCCTCGTTCTCTACAGGGAAGTTCTTGAGACCTCCCGCCCTCAAATTCAACAAAAACTCTTTCTAGGAAAAGTTTGTCCATCACGTCAAAGTTCTACCACAAAGTTTTTTTGTCCAGTCTGAAACTTTTCTTTACGGGACATAGCGATGCAGGAAGTGATGCCCAGGTGAGTTTAGAACTAGTGGCGTCAAATCGGTTGTCCTAAACTACGTTGTTTGTGACACTGGTGGGCGGCTGAGGTCGAGCCCCCTCACGGTTCAATCAATCAATCAATCAAACTTTATTTATATAGCACTTTTCATGACAATGAAGCAGCCCAAAGTGCTTTAAACTATACAAATGACAAATACCCGACGTAAAATAAGGGTGAACCGTGTTGCCATGGTTACCATGGATGATGAGGGTCAGCATCATCTCTCAGCCCACCACTCGCACCTCATATGTATGTCAAAAACTAACCCCATGAGTCACAGCGCCAATGACCGACCGACCGCGCACGCACCGCGCGGGCACCGCGTGTGGCAGGGAGTATCAGCTGTACGGTGCAGGGTTTCTTTTGCACGGAGCATGCGCACACAGCACAGAGCAGGAGCTATGAGGTGCAGTGAACAAACGCTCAAGAGATACCTTGGAAAAATATTTAACAGGGTTGAAAAGAAAGGCGGAGAGAGACGAAGAAAATGAGACAAACAAAAGTCACCCGAAAGCTGAGACCAGGAAGTTTGACGAAGCGTATGTAGCGCTTGTCTTCACTGTATCTAC
>CAAKHC010009060.1:0-13874 GCA_901007825.1 Macroramphosus scolopax | reverse complement strand
GTCCCTGTAAACATCTCCGGTCAGTCTGTCGCAGGGATGAATTTGTGGTGACGCCTTAAAAACATTATCTTATCTATTTTCTTTAAAATCTCCTGTGCAGTGTTGTTTTTTGAAGTGAAGGTGAACGTGTCCATAACAGGAGGCTTTGAGACGGAGCGGATTCTCTCCACCTGGGTACGCCTCTCAAACACATCTCAACATCCTCATGCAATCCGTTTCCTGGGCTGTAAACCTCCAGAACTCATCGTGCTGACTCTTCCTCTCCTTCCCAGCTCAACAGCAGCCTACCTGATGACATCATGACCGTGCTGGACCTCCAGCTGCTCACCAAAAGGTACGAGCCGTGACGTAGCCGCATGCAACACCATCCTCTCACTCTCCATTTCCAGAGACAACGTGCGACAATATCTCATCCAAGTGAAAACTGAACAACCGCTTAGAGAGAAAGCAAGTTAACAGAGATACTGATCTCGCTTACAGACGTATCCGTCGCCTGCAGGCAAACATCTCCACGTCTGAGGAGGTGAGAAAACATAGAAAGAGCTCGTATTCAAAGTCTGATCAGGGATCTGAATATGTGAAACGTTTTAAACCTTCAAGTTACAAAAGATAAAACTAAATAAATGTTACATCGTTGTTCTTTCTTCCAGGTGTCTGTACGAGGTTCGAGGTACGGATCACGTAGCTCTGCACTGTTTCACATACATGTACCTTGTGTTTTGTAATCATGAGCCGTTGCTGTCAGCAGGGCGAGCTGTGTGTTCCAGGTTCAGGTCCTGATGTCCCTCACAGACGTACCGGAAATGGAGGAGCAGATCCGGAACCTACTGCTGACGCCTTATAACCAGGACTCCGTCTCCATAGCAACTGAGGACGTACAAATCAGCCGTATATGTGAGTCACATACACATCCGGAGACGGATCTACAAACTGGATTAAATCATGTATCTTAATACCTGATCTCTTCTTTCTTTCTGCCTCACTGCTTCAGTGGTGTTTAACTGCAACGCAGCGACCCAGCAGACTCTGAGAGGCCTGTTTGAGTGGCCCGCCACTCCAGGAGGATCAAACGCCACTCGGCCCTGCCCGAAGATCCCTCGCCGCAACGCCAGCAGACACTGGTGAGAACCTGCAGACGTCAACCACCGTATTGGCTCATGTGTACATAAAACCTTAATCGTCCTGTAAATGCCGGATGGGATCGTTACATCTTTATGCCCAGTAGTTAAAGTAGTTGATTGTCTGTATCCAAACAAGTTCATTCAAATAGCAACTGAATCTGCCGTCTCGGTCTTATCGCGAGTTTGTGGACGATTGTTCGTATTCGCATTCGTTCCGTCAACATGACTTTAACGGCCGAGTCAACACACGCCTGTCTGAGCTCTGATTACAGCCGCCGGTGAACATCGTATGTGTGTTGACTCAGCGTGAGGATACCTGGTGATGGCTCCTCTTGAGCTCCGGGAGCCGGTGTTGTAAAAGCATTAATCAGGAGTTAACAGACAGTTGATTCCCGGGACGGACAGTCTCACATCTGTGTTCCATCTCGCTTAATGCTTTAATCCATCTGATGGAGATAAATACAACCTGATAGACATTTAGCAGATGTGTGCTCTGCCAATGAAGGGATTGATTTTAAATATATGATATGATTGTCTGTCTGTCCTCTTGCAGTAAACTGGGGCTGAGCACCCAGTGGCTGGCTGCCGACCTGCAAGACTGCCCTCTAGTGGTGGAAACCATCCCTGACCTCAACCACATCAACGTCACCGCTGGTCTGTTACACACTTCTACACGTTTCTCTTGTACATGTTGTAGTTCAATTCAGTGAAATCTGTGGGTCAAAATGAAGAAGAGGAACCATCAGATACCGTCCGGTATCTCACCGGCCGTGTCGTGTATCTCCAGGGAACTCGCTCGACATGCTGGAGATGATTGAGAGTTTACTGAGGAACCGCTCTGCACTCAGCCACCGGGAGCTGGACACGCTGCTCGACATCCTGGCGGATGTTGTGGACCTCAGCGTGGTGACTCAGAGCCTGGGCCAAGCTCTGATCAACATCATCTCCAACATCCTGGACTCTGACAGCGACCTCTTGCCTTTCACGAACATGTAAAGCTCAACCGAAAAATGAAGGAATCTCCTGAACTGTTCGGTGTGTGTAGAAACATCTTCTCTGTTTGCAGGATACTGAACATCACAGACGCAGTGGGGGACAGCATGGTGGACTTCAAGGGCTCTTGCACTATGGTCGCTCCGGCTCTTGCTGTCTCAGTTGTGGATGTCGTTCCCGAGCAGTTTGCCAGTTTGACGTTCGGAGTGTCGTCCGACGGGTCGGGCTCGAAGCCTGAGGTCGGAGACGCTTCCTCGTCCTTTAAATCGCTCCATCAAACGTTTGTTTTCTGGGTAGTCTGAGCTTTAAGAGAGATTAAAGAGATTTCACTTCCTGTCATAGATTTTTATCAACAGGTATCACTTCAACAGCACGGTGGCGTTCATCTCCCTGCCGTCTGTCCTGCAGCAGAGCTTCCCACAGACCAACCAGCAGGTTCCACCGAGGATCCAGTTCCAGTTCTACGCCATCCCCGAGCTCTTTAAGGTGCTACTGTTGACTCAAGGCGTCGTCGTCTTTGGGGTTAAATTCAAAGAAAGGAACATTTGTTTATTTTTTTTTATGTTCAGAGCAGCCAAAAGGGGCGGATCCTCAACAGCTGCGTGGTGTCAGCCAGTGTGACCAATGCCACCGCTCCGATCCGAGACCTCGACGAGGAGGTCAAAGTCACACTCCGCCATCTCCAACCCAACGATGTAGGAACAGACGGCCAGTTATCAGAATTATTAAGAACTGATCATTACTTTGCCTCCGGTCCATTAATACATCGTCTCCTTCTGTTAAGCTCCGCATGGACATCCAGTGTGTGTACTGGAACTTCAACAAAAACAGTAAGTTTACATCATTTTAAATCTTGTACGACACCAACGACGGCTGGGTAACAGTTTGAAAGAGTCTCCTGGCAGATATTGTACATGTCGTGTCGTCCCTCAGATGGACGAGGAGGTTGGGACGGTTACGGCTGCAGGAAATACAACAGCAGCTCCGAATACACGACATGCCTGTGTGATCATCTCACACACTTTGGAATTCTTATGGTACTTATGTCATATTTTGTCCGGCCATATTTATTTATTATTTATACTTGGATACATTTAGTAGTATGAGAGCATTTGGTAGCAGGGACATGAGATGTGTGTGTGTGCAGGATGTCTCCAGGACACCGGTGGACCCGGTTCACCAGCAGATCCTGACAATCATCACCTACATTGGTTGCGGAGTCTCGTCACTGTTCTTGGGAATCACTGTCCTCACGTACACAGCCTTTGAGTAAGTCTCCAACCACGGAGTTCTCATACCCGTCGTCTCCTTGTCATAAAGTCTATGTCTGTTTACAATATATCGGTCATGATTTATACAGACCTTCTTCCTCCCCTCGCTCCATCTCAGGAAGCTTCGCCGGGACTACCCCTCTCAGATCCTCATCAACCTCTCTCTGGCCCTGCTGGGTTTGGACCTGGTGTTTCTCCTCAACTCCTGGGTGTCCTCCTGGGGTCTGAGTGGCGTCTGTGTGGCTGTAGCCTCCATGCTGCACTACTTCCTCCTGGCTTCCTTCACCTGGATGGGATTAGAGGCCGTCAATATGTACTTCGCCCTCGTCAAAGTCTTCAACGTCTATGTGCCCTCTTATATACTCAAGTTTTGCGTTCTGGGATGGGGTGAGTCCTGTTTATATGATGAGCTCTTAGTTGGGGGCGAGGTTTGAGGCTATGATACTTATTGGATAAGTATCTTTCCCTCCAGGGATTCCTCTGGTGATCTGTGTCCTGGTCCTCATCGTGAACAGAGAGGCCTACGGCATGCACTTCGACACGGATACTCACACTAGTCTGGCGCCACTAGACAACTCTAACGCCTTGTAAGCTTTGACCTAATATATTGACTATCATCAGGCTCGGACGGAGTGATAACACAGTATGTACACATTTTGCATCCCTCATCTTACTCGCTCTATCTGCCCCCCCCAGCTGTTGGCTGCAGGATGATGTGACGTTCTACGTGTCTGTGGTTGCCTTTGCCTTGCTGGTGTTTCTCTTCAATATCGCGGTAACTCTTTTTAACATTTCAAGTGAACACATAAGTTTGAACTACTAAAACTACTGTAAATAATCCAACTGAAGGCAGTGAAATGTCTCTGATTTGTTATAAACTATGCTCCCAAACTACTCAGGTTTTCGTCGTGGTTCTGATCCAGCTTCGCCACATGCGGGCAAACAGCCCGGCCAGGACCCGTAGAGGACTGATGCACGACCTGAAGGGAGTTGCCAGTCTGACCATGTTGCTGGGACTCACATGGACTGTTGGTTTCTTCACCTGGGGGCCAGCCAGAGTCGTCCTGCTGTACCTGTTCTCCGTACTCAACACCCTGCAAGGTACTTTTTATTCAGATAATTACTGCCGGCTACATTATGATGAAGAAGACATGCACTTTTCTTTGTATTTCAGGGATTTTCATCTTCCTCTTCCACTGCCTGATGAAGGAGAATGTTAGAAAACAGTGGAGGATTCACCTCTGCTTCGGACGGTTCCGCCTCGAGGAGTGCTCCGGTACGTCCGACACACTTAGAGTGATGCAACTTGTACATACACAAATGATTTGTCGATGAAGGGCTTATTTACTTACACTAACTTGCATGACTTGTGTTGTATGTTTTCCTCCAGAGTGGAGCAACTCAGCATCCGTACGAGTCGTGGCCAAAACCCGATCGAATCCTCCAAGACCATCGGTACCATCGGTTCACTCGTACAAGTCCAACTCCACCGACAGCACGTCAGCTTCCTCCGACTCCAGCCGGAGAGACTCATCCTGCAGACGACCGAACCTGGGTGAGGAAACAGAACAAGTCACTCCCAGAGCAGCACACATCGTTACTTCTTGCAGCTTCGCACCTTCATTATATACTTCGTAAAAAGCCAAAAAGACAACAATGAGCAATTCAAGTAAATTAAATGTTCAATTATGACGAACAAAAATAAAAGCAAGGCAAAAAAAAAGGTTTTGGCTTGAATTATAATACTTAATGAGTTTGACCAACTCATTAAATGGTCGGTCGTCTCTCCACCTTTGACATTAAACTCTGCATTCATCTAGCCCCGTCTATTAAAAGACGTTAGGTCGCAATTATAATTTATCTCCAGATTTGGCCTTCTTCATATGAGCCGTTGATCGGTGATTTAATCAGACATCACAATCACTTCGCTGCCAGAATCAGAGTGAAGGTCACTGCATCCATTAATGAGACAGATTACCAAATAATTACGTTAAAAAGCCTTTGTAATTAAGCTGGTTCAGACACAAATAAAAGCACACAATTGAACAATATTACATAAAGGTTCCCTCCGCCGCCTGACAGCTGAATGTAAGTGTATTCCCATCGTTCCAGGAATAAAACCCACAGTAAATTCAACCATGTGAGAAATGCTTTTCACACCTCCGAACTGTTCACAGATGTTTAATTATCTCGCAGGCCTCTTTGTGAATTCCCTGGCTCTACCTCGAGCCCAGAGAAGCGCTTCAGGAGCTCTGCTCTCCCAGAGGGGGATGAACTTAACACCTGGCTGGAGGAACCACTTGCTCACCCAGCAAGACTAAATGTGAAACACACAGACAAGCAGCCTCCATCAGGAGCCAGCGCCGTTAATCGCAGGCAGAACAGAGCCAGATTTAACTAAAAGAAAAGCTCCATTATAGCTTCATGACATAATTGTATCATGCAGTTCTTTTGTGTTTTTTTTTTGTTTCTGCTAAATTTTGCTAAAGAGCCTGTAATTATGAAGACATGAGTATTTGCATCAGGACCAAGGAGGGGATGGTTGCCAAGCAACCGGTGAGCAGAGCCATGGTGACTGTGAACCAGGGTACCAGAACATTTGCATAAAAAATATCCTAAATTTGAGGTGATACAGGCCTGCTCGTTTCCTTCCTAATATCCGAGAGGAAATCTGTACTTATGTTTAAACCAAATCTTTATCCTACAATAATTCCCAACACTTCCACATTTCTTTTATGTTTGCTTACGTTCTTACGTCTTGTGATAAACATGTGATATTGCAAAATTTCTTGTCCAATGTATTTCTTCTGCTCATTCAGTAGTCAGTGACCATGTTTCCAAACGAGTGCAGTCTCGGTGTAACATGTTTTATTCTGCAGCATCATAGTCACAGATTAAGATGAACTACCCCCTTAATGTTGGACAAATGGTACACAGGAGCACGTCGTTGCTTTTGGTTTGCGCAAATCCCTGATTGACTAATAAAATATATCAGTTAGCTAACACCAAACAAATCGTGACAGTGTTAGACATGACAATAGATAGAAAGTATAACATCAGATATTTGAGACGAAAGAACAAACAAACATCATTACTTATTATTTTACTTTTCCATTTGAATTTTGCAGCAGCCGTGTCGTACAGAGGAACGTTGGTTCTTAAATGTACCACAGAAACATCTGTATCAGTAATACAGACATTGTTTGTGGGAACAGGTTCTTTTTGTAAACAGTGAACATCAACTGATCTTTTAACAGAAGATGAAACTGACCTTATCTTCGGCTCTACAGACTCATTTCTTATGAACACCTAGAGAAGCTGAGAAACTGAATACATAAAGCAAATATATATATAATAAAAATACTGTAGGGAATAATTGAAGATGCAAATTAAAGTGCAAAGAACAATGAACTAAATGTCAAGAGGGATTTCTTTGACGTCTAAACAAGCATTCATGTGCTAAAGCAGTCCACAAGCATTTTAGAATTCCAGGGACCCGCATTGATCCTCAAAAAATGTTCCTTGACCAGATCTTTGACTGTCTGGTAGACGATTGCTTCCAGCTGTAAAGCAAAAACAAACAAAGAATGTTCAACATCACATCAATCTCAAAACTGCCTTAAAGCAAAGTTGAAAACCTTGTTCAAAAAGGATTGTTTTGCAGTGTCACTGATTTCAGATGAAGCACTGGGCATTCATGTAATCCTCTGAGGTTAGCTTGACTTCACATGTACCTTGATGCTTTGGTAAGTGGGGAGATCCAGCAGGTAGCTGTGTCCACCCAGCTGTGCAACTTGGCGGAAATAACTGTAGAGAGCTCTCTTGCAAAGTCTGCTTGAGAAGCCAGGCCCACTCACAGATGGGGAGCTGGAAAATAATAAAATGCACCATAAATCTATCGTCTTATTTACACTGGATAAAATATTCATGGGTTTTCAGAATTTCCAGGATAGCCAGAAAGTCAACTAAGATGGAACATATTGCTCTTAGCTGGCTGGTGTGGAACGAGTGGTGAGAAATATTGAGTGGGAAAGCATCAAAAGAAGCTGACTTTCACAGATGGCTGTCCATGGCAACTGATGTCTGATCATTCAAGGGCTGTTCAAAGACCACTTCAGAGACAAAAGACCATGTTATTCTTCATCCTACTGAAAACTTTAACTTGGCTTGTTATAACAGACTTCAGGTTTCTTCTCGGTAGAAGAAGAATTGACACGCAGAATTGCTTTTGATCAAATTAAGATGAAACCCAACCGCAGTCACACTAGTGAAGGACAAGTTACCTCACAGTTTCATCACTTTTTGACCAGTAAAAAAAAAAACGTCATGCAGTATTCAAGAGAGCCAGCAGAAGATGAAATTAACAATGCATCTGTCTCCTACCCATCTGCAATGAAGCCCTCACTGCTGTTCAGCACCTCGATATCCTCATCCCCGAGGCACCAGTTGATGCTGAGGTCGTTATACTGTGGGTATGTCACGATGGGCCTCACAAGGTCGCTACAGAGGAAGATGATGTTTTGTTTCCTGTATGATGTCGGCAGTGAATCCTCCCAGTCATCACCCAGACGCTTGTTGACGGTGTCCGATATGCCCTCATTATAGAGCGTCTGGCCCCCTAAATAAAAGGCAGCAAACTTTCTCTTCATATCAGAAATGGACAAACACAGAGGTTGAAAGATTCACCCAAGACACTTAAGATTCTTTTTCTTTAGAAAAAGCAGGGAACAGCTAGACGGTTTCTCCCCAATGAAAAACAATCCACCTTCCAGCACCTCGGAAGCTGACACAGGTTATATCTTGTTTTCTTAATCCAAAAACAGTGTTACATCAATGCATGTTTTATGGTAAGTGCTAGAACTGTCTTTTACTGGAAGCAGTGACGCCTGGAGTCTACTTGCTTGGCAATCTCAACGTGACAAGGAGAACACAGGAAGCTGTAAAAGCTTTATATGAAACATACAGATATAAGACTTGGCCTTCTCATAAGAAAAGCAAGTGTGAGTTGAGTCTCTGTACCTAGCACCACGCTGGTGATGTAGAGCGGCTCGATGAAGTTGCTCAGTAGTGAACCCTGAACCCCTGTGATAGTCCAGAGACACATCTTGTCACTAGCAGACATGCAGCAGACTTTGGCACCCCAGATACTCGGCTCAAGAGAGGCTACAGGCTCCAGCTGACCGTTGGCGTGATACAGCAGTGTCATCGGGGTCCACGTGTTGTCCAAAGAGCCCCTAAAGGAAATATTCAATTGTTTTCATCTTATCAAGATTGCAGTAAACCAGAGCAAGATATTATTTTATATAGGATTATAAATAATATAGCAGCAAGGAGCAATTTGCCAATATAAACCATATCAACTCTAAGCAGAGGAAAGTTCAATGTCCAGTTCTCATCACTATTCACTAGTGTTTTGACCCTTTAGCAATAATAATGTGACATATATTGCATTTGTATTGTACGGTAGGATGCCTTTATTCCCATACGTCAAAGCAATAATTTCTATAAACACATAAAACAATGTGCACCAGACATGGATATTAAAACAATCAAAATAAGGGAAGAGCAGACTGCTGTACTTTGAGTAGAAGTTCTTTGTGGCTCCTTCAGGACTGTGATTGGTGTAGAGATGCAGGCTGATCTTGGGTTTGAGCTGGAGCAGGTGGCTGTCTGTGCTACTCTCGAAAATACAGTTCTCCTTGGCCTTTGTATCAGGATCAAAGAACAGGAGAAGTTGTTTGTACAGAAACCTGAACACAAGCCAGGAAAGGAAGCACCATTATAACTTTGAGCAGCATCAGCTCTTCAAATTTACCAGAATCACTCATCAGGTGTTAAGTAGTTTCTTCTGGTTTCCTTCTGAGCAGGAAAGTTCTATTGTGACTTCATCACGGATATTCAGAAAGAACCGGCTAAGTTCATACATTTTATGATTCAATGTTTAAAATTCCGATTCGGTAACCGTACACTCAAGCATCTCCAAAATTCAAATTGAAATTCATGACACAGTTCTTCATCCTCTGTGGAACATATATGTGTTTTGTACCTTTTGAGAGCCCGTCTGGCAACGATGATAGCGTGACAGTCATGGATCATTGTCCCATTGTAGCAAAGCCACTTGCTGCTGCTTAAACGGCCGGCTCCCACTGCCACCACCTTGTAAAGCTCACATGGTGAACCTGCTGTGTCGAACCCTTCTGTGGAAGAATGGCAGAGAAAGGATTGGCATGGAAAAGGATGTGGGAACTACGATTGGAGCCACTATAGCAGCCGAATGCCAATGTTTTAAAAGCCTGGATGGAAAACAGCATAAGGAACCTATCGAGTGTTGACATACCCACAGTCAAACAGAGCTTACCTCTCATCAGGACAAATGCTGCCATGTGGCTCTTACAGCCCTGGACATCCGGACACATCTTCAGGAGGCTGTCAAACTTCTCACTACTTACTGCTGCCATGTGATTCCTGTGCCAGTCTGTTTATGAAACCGAGAGAATGATAAATTCAAAACCAAAGACAGGTGTATACAATCAGGGATGAATGTATTTCTGTCAATGCTCTTCTGAGAGCCAATGCAACTTATAAGAAGTAGCAGTTGCCTTGAACTGTTTATATGCTACTGATGCACCATATTCCATGTCTCACGTACTAGAATCAACACGCCCCATCGATGCATCGCATAAACGTTGAGTGGAGTGAACGGAAAGTAGACCTGGGATATGATTAAACTTAATTTAAGTTTAGAGGTATTATTTGCAAACTGCAAAGAAAGTCTATTAGCATTACAAAAGAACAGATCAGCGTGGCTTGATAAAAATATTTAAATTAAAATTAGTGTTGTTAAATTCAAACTAATAATGTTAATATTTTCTCTTCGTCTTTATCGTAAATAGGTCAGCTTTTTTAGCTCTATCGCCCAGAACTAAAAGAAAATACCCTGCTGCGCTTGAGTAGCTCATTATTGCCTTGCATTCATTCTTCAAACACTTTAAAGCATCTTACAGTAAGTGCTTTTAAACCTAAAAAATAGAACAGCTTGGTATTATAGAAATGAGTAATACACGCTCACACGAAAAGAAGAATTCTAGCCTACACACTAAAGAAGATGGCCATGGAGTTTATTCAAATATGTGTGTCGAGGACAGGATGGCTTTAACCAAGAGTGTCTGAACTGGTCGCAAGCTGTAATAAGAAGGCGGTGTAGTAAATGGAGAAGAGTAGTGATATGCGACATCTTAGGGAGGTTGAACGGAGGAGAGACTGCAGCCTTCGGGACTCTCTGCAGAGCTCTGCTCACAGAGGCGGGGGCTTGATTGAACAAACATCCCAATCATTATTCTGATGTTTATCTGTGGGACCTGCATTTTCCCAGCTCTGCATTTCATAAGCAGTGCTACACTTAGACATTCATATTGATTCCCACAAAGGAAGCTCAGATCTGATTTTAAGCATATCCAGACTAAAAATAGCAATGCGTTTGTCCTCTTCCTCGTGACATTACGTACGACTACTATTACTTCACCTTCAGTCTTTGCACATTCAACCTGAATCCTTAAGTCATTGTTCTGGTTCAGGGTGAGCTCTTCATCCAAAGGTATGCTTTCAGCAAGGGTCACATCAGGGAGAGAGATAACAGTTGGGTCATCATCTGAGTCTTCCTCCTAAAGAGAGAAAAACAGTCTAGTAAAAATTGGGATCCTGATATTCTCCTTTTGTCAATTTGCAACCTCCTTCCCTTGTGATAATGTAGGTATGTTTGCCGGTAATACTGCTTTGATGATTACCATGGCCTGATGGCCAAAAAAAGGTTTCACTGTAGCCACCATATTGTGAACATTTGCCAACGCAACTTTACAGAGCCACAAAAATCTTGATTCCTTTATGTATTTCAGTTGACGATAAATAGTTTGGTGACATTACTGTTAGTACGACAGTGCTGTATGAGTATTCTACTAAATACCGATAATTTGGATGTGGGTTTACTTCGCCTACTCAAGTTGCTAATGTGATTAGAGAAGAAACCAGAAAAAACAATAAAAAAGACACCTAAATTTGAGTGAACGGAAGCAAAAATATAAGTGGCGAGAATATGAAAACCTAAGAATTTTAACTGCACTGTCTGCCACACAATACATACAAACCATACACACTGGTTGGTTATGGGAGGTGATAAACAGAGTGATGCATATATCTCCTCATGTTTAATGGCATAAGGCCTTTGCTGTGGATTTACATTTATTTACCTCATCTTCAAATAAGATTGGGCTAGAATCGAGTTCATCATTGAGCTTGGGGACGTAAGCCCTCTCCATTCGGAGTTTGTCAGATCCTTCTGGAATTAAATCTTCCTTCACTTGGTCATGGTCTCTGGACTCATTTTGATTTTTCCTGAGAGGGTAAAAGCAACATTGATTAGATTTAATATTCAGTTGTTGATCACCCAATTGTGAAATCAGTAGGAATCAGAGAACACACATACATGTACAACTATTAATGTAGACAAGTATACAAGTAACAAACATCTGGCTGTTCTGGTAATGTTACTGAAACCACCATATTTTTCACCGGCTACACTTCAGCCAAGTTGCAGCTCTCATATACCTTATAGCGTCATCTGTCACCAGAGGACACTGCATTTGCAGTCTTGTCTCAAAGTCTGGCAGCCTCTGAGAAGTGGCAGCACATCCTCTCACACTGTATTTTAATGTTTCTTGATTTGTCATGCTTTTAAGCACCCTGTAAAGAAATTACATTAGTTCAGTAAGAAATGCCAATATAATCAACTAACATCTGTCCTTGAATGACCCACTTCTGTTGAGCCACACCCTTCATTTAGCTTAATATTTCCATTCCTTTCCATTGGGCCAACACTAGATCTCACACAAACATTAGTTAAAAGAAACATTGGAATTTTCGTTCCCCGAAGAAACAATGGAGCTAACAGTGAATAAATTTGTCCATCTACATCTCATGCTAGGTTAAAGTTGTAACTTAGCTAGCTAGCCGCGGCTAGCACACGCTAACATGGCTACATCAATGTAGAATCTGAGTAAACTAAGGTCAGCTACAGTTAGGTTAATCTACCAAATTTGGTTAGCTTAAATATGCTGAATAAGCCGACGTCATTACTTTTATTAGTTTTCAATACTGTTTGCAATACCTTTTAAAGTAAACCTTGCTAGGGCTATAGTAAATGATAGCTGTTCGGCGCTGCACGTGCTCACCGTTGAATTATTTTAATGGTCGGAAAGAAATAATTGGGACCACCACACACTCAAAGTTTACCTCCAGCTTTCAAACGTTCCTGAACACCGGAAAGGCGAGCATATTGCGGATGAATACCCTGTCCCAACCGCCAATTCCATGTTGCAGTTTGGCCGTCAAAATGTAGTTGATGTTCATAGACGCGCTACCTGATTGGATGAGCGATTCCGGTAATGCATGCACCGGCCAATCAGGTAGCACCTCTCTCATTAATATTAATAAGGTATAATGAGAATAATCGATGAAGCAACTTTGATTTGTTGTATGAAAACACCACATCTTTTTGGATGCAAAAGGGGATTCACTTCAGTTTAATTTGGTTTGGATTAATTCTGATAGCACATTTTGTATCACAGATGTTTATCAGTGATGACATTTACAACAAAATAATAATGGTAATATACAGTATTGTGTCACTTCTCTAGAGATAAAAAGGATATGGCAGTATGCAGTGGAAAACAAATGTCCACATGGTGGAGACACAGGATACAAATCTTTGAAGAGACAAGCTCAACGTCTCCTTTCCTTTCATAATCTGACTTTGCAGTGACAAGGACAGAACCCTGAAGCAACTCTTGTGTGCAGCAATACTTCACTGCATCTTCCTGATACAACAAAAGAATCATGATGTGAAGATTTATTATGCAGGAGAAAAGAGCAGAAGCAGTCATTCATGAGAAATGTATATTCTCTAAGTTAAGGTTTGACATTGTAAACAGCTTGCAGGATACAGAGTTTAAAAAAACATTTTTATTATAAGTTTGAGGTACATTCTGTCTCGTGTATTACTCTGCAACACAAAAGGGCCTCTGGCTGAAACACTCACCCTGAAGCTATTACATTTCATTGTATTGCATGTTTATCTGTTTTCCCTTTTCTTGAGCCCAACTGTATCCTTCTCTGCTATGTTTAACCACAACTTACCCTAACGCTGACCAGTTAACTATACCCTGACTACCTATACCTGAACATCAAGTAGGGAAGACAAAGGTATGAGAAAAACTTTTGGCAGATTAGATTCCCAATTATCTCAAGAAAGTTGGATATGTTGAGGGGTCTGTGCGATCATCTTTTGTATGGACAAAGGTGTCCAGAAAATAAATGAATAATAAACAAAATGCTGAGTAACTATATTACATAGTCTCATATTTATGTGTGTAGCTTGGTCTAATGGGTTTATTATGGACGGACGGACGGACAGACAGACGGATGGATGGAGGGCATA
>CAAKHC010009053.1:19810-31125 GCA_901007825.1 Macroramphosus scolopax | reverse complement strand
TTTTTCTATTGAACAATAATACGTCTTACAGCTAGGGGGATACCTGCAGGTTAAAGCCCCCCCCCCCCCACCCCACCCAACCCCCCCACCCTCCCCCACCTCACCCCCGAGGAGAACTACCGCTGTCCCGTTAATTCCTCTTGGGGTTGGGTTTTAATCGTCGAGCCCTTCGTGTCCGCTTAGTAACTGTGGTGAACCGAAACTCCTCCAGCGGGTCCACCCGGCCCTTCGGGTGGCGCTTCATGAAATGGACTTCCTGTTGCCTCTGCGTGG
The DNA here is from genome assembly GCA_901007825.1 of Macroramphosus scolopax. Taxonomy (NCBI): domain Eukaryota; kingdom Metazoa; phylum Chordata; class Actinopteri; order Syngnathiformes; family Centriscidae; genus Macroramphosus; species Macroramphosus scolopax. Next base: position 30,852 of record CAAKHC010009053.1, on the reverse strand, counting down.
TCCGCGAGCCTTTCTTGGGCCGCCCCTTCCTGTTGAAGCCGAGGTACCATCCTTTGTACTTGGCCGACACCAGAGCGGTGTAGTTGTTCTCCAGGAATTCCTCGACAAACACACATTCCTGCTTCCTCCCGTCAGGCTGAAAAGAAGGAAAAAAACAGGACGTTAATTAATCATTAACAAGGCTGAACACCTCTTTAGACTCCGGCTGGTTCCCACTGACGGAGTGCAGCGTGGTTCACCTGGAACAGAGATGTTGCTAAAGGACTGAAACCCTGACGGACACGTTGGTCGGAGTCACGGTTCAAATCAAAAGTCAGTCACAGATAGAAACTTGTGGAAAACAGTCGAACTTGAAGGCACCAGAACGAGTCCGGCACACGTTAACCTCCCCTGCACTGTTCTTAAAGTGTTGCACAAAGCGTTTATCTGTATTTTTTAGATCACATTATCGTATTTGTGCAGCAGATTCGGTTTATTGTCAGCTCGTTACGTAGCTGTTATCAGCCGTGGCAGACGCCCTCTTTACCTGTAGCGATTAGCACCGGAGGAAACGAGATTACACGCAGGTATTCTGAGGAAGTCTGTGCGAGACAAAGAAGGTCGGGGTGGCGGCAAACAGCTGGTTTTGTAAGGAGAGAAGCGTGTAAAGTCCTGTTCCGAGCTGCGACGTTACCTCCTGGAACATAATGCGCAGAAACGCACCGTCACATCATGTGCTATAACCTGATGGGTCGAACTGTAACGTGAAGCCTTGTGACGTAGCAAACCAGGTGTTTCTCGACTCCAACCGCCGTGTCGATGGATATATTTTGTTTTGGAAGGTGTCGTACTTCGGGAGGTGGTCGTGAAGTGAGCTGTGCATCATCGATGATAATAGAAGAAACCGTACGGTCCGGTGGCGTCTGCCTCACCTGAGGCTTCATATTACAGCACTGCTACATGTCCATGAGACCGTCCGTGTGTTATTACATTAAATATGAAGGTGGTCGTATCATGCTAACACAGACTTTCACGCTAACACGTGGTCCTCTCTTTAATAATCCTGCATCCTTCTCAAGGAGGAAGTCAAAGAACCTGGTTGCAAGTAAAACTACAGAATACACCTTTCTATCAGCTGACTGGTCGAGCGTCAGCCCGTCTGCAGCCCTGCCGACCTCCCGAGCTCAAGGATATAAACCTCTCCTCCGTCGTATCTCGGCGGCCGTCCGCTGCCGCATGCAGTCGTCCCCGTGCTAGCGGCCACCTGGTGTGACTAAGTGATATAATTGCAACGGCATTCCTCCTAAGTGACCATTAGTCTCTCAATGCATTGTGGTGATTGCAGTCTGTAATTGACTGATCGAGTGTCAAAGGAGTTAGGCCCATTACGTAATGGGAGAAAGGCTGCGAGTTATCAAAGGGGGTTTTGTTAGGGTGTACAAAAACAGCCGATCCGAGGCCGTGCAGCCCGGATTAACAGCTCCGTATAATCTACGGTCCTCGTACGGATCCCGACATGCGGCGGCGGCGGAGGCACTCACCCGTCCCACTATCTTGCCCTTCTCGTTCATGCAGATGTAATGGTCGCTCTCTTTGCCTTTTATTCGGATGTGGCTGCCGAAGGTTTCCGTCTCCACGACGAGAAGAGCTGCAACACACAAAGGAAAAAGACTTGATTAGGGTTGTGTGTGGTGTATTTAAGGATTCTTATACATTTAAAACAACCAGCGGGGTGTCCTGTACCCCCTTTGAGCTGGACACCGTCAGAGCTCCTGTACAGGTACAACAGCTTTGGGAAACCAAGGTGGTCGTTAACAGCTAAGACGCTTAATAAAGCTAATTGTGTCTGCAGCAGTTTATCAAGCAAATCAACAATCTAATTATATATTTAAATGATTTCCTCAGCATCATAAAGGTGTTTTAATTATGCAAAGTAAAGGAACAACACTATATATATATATAATTGATGAGCCTGGAGTGTCATCCAAAGCTTCAATGATTGTAACAAATAATCGATCTTATTAATTGATGATCAAGAACAAAAGTTCTTTAGGATCTAGGATCCATAAATCTGGTGTTTGAGCTCTATAAATAAAGTTTACCAACTGTTTGGTTTGACTCATTGCTGGAGAATCAAAAGGTTTTTTTTAATGAAGTTCTCTAACTTAAAGGAGAATCTACATTGTGATATTAACTGTTGGTGTCCAGATCAAATCATTCAGCTCTACAATCACTTTAACATTTCTTTATCTGATACCACACATGCACTAAACCAACAACGCCACCGTCACTTAAACCTGACGCAGCAGTAATCCACTCTCAAGTCGCTCCGCGGTGGCTCTCTTTTCTTCTTCTTTTTTTTCCTCCTCCTCCTCCCGAGCCCCCTCCCCGTCCCCGACGTTAACCCCTGCGAGGTCACCTTTGTCTCGGCTCGCCCCTCGAAAACCAGCAAAGAGATCTTGCCAAACATTTGTGGAGCGGTTATGTGCCCCTCAGGATTAGGTTTCAAGTTCCCTTTAGTCTGTGCTCACTCAATCAAAAAGTTAAGATGATGCATTTGTTTAACACACAGGGCCATTCAGTAGCGCTCAAGGGAGCAGGGGAAGAATAGGCGAAGGGGACGGGATGGGCTCGGGGGCAGAAGTCCCTTCCCTCCTCCCCGACCCCGCCGTCCTAAACTCAAGCTTTGTGAGGACAGTAGTCTTAAAGGTGAAACCTGGGAGAGACGTTCCTCCTCCTGTTTGAAAGATTGCAGTTAAATCGGAATTCTTTAATCACTGGAAAACAAAACATCATCAGACCGTCAGATAAAACATGTCTGTCGTCGCCTGCAGCCCCGTGGGGGGGCGGGGGGGGGCTGCTCTCCTCTCTCTCTGGAGGTTAAAAACCATCGGCGGTCTTTTAAAACAACTGCAGATCTATTTGGATCTTTGAGTAGCGGCTCACCTGCGACACAAACAGGAGGCGGAGTCTCGCCGCCATCGGCACCGCTAACAAAGCAGCATTTACAGTGTCAGTAATCTGAACATTATTACAACTAACACCCGGACGAAGGTGAGTCTAGAAGCTGAAGTGGATTCTTGGTATCTTTAACCCAACTTCCTGCAGAAGAATCCATCTGTGACACAGGTGCATGAAACAGACAAATATTTTGACCCTGAAGTCACACCTTTAAACCTTCTCCGCACCACAACTGTAAGTCATTACTCCTCTGCAGCCTCCTGTTCTGATCGATGTTTTCGCTCCCTGCTGCAGGATGCGTCCTCGTTTTATGAACAATGTGGCGCCGTGCACACGCACATCAGCCTCGGCATTTATCAACTGTCAGAGAGGCTGGAAGCTCTTTTATCAGCTTAAAAAAGCTTTTCGGCTCCAGACCTTCGGTTATGATGAATTCCTTTTCGAAGAAGGATGGTTCCGCGCTTTGGACGTAATGAATGTGCCGCGGCTAATAAGTACAAAGAACGATGACTCACTGTACTTTAGCTGCATAGGAACGTTGGTGAACACTGCGGGCTCCAAATTAAAGCTACATATTTCTTCCGTGGAGGTTTGCGGTCCTCTGACGGGACGGTGAAGTGACGGAGGGTCGGATTACAACGTCTTCCTGAGCTTTACTGGTGAGTGCAAGGGAGTTCACAGGTGCCAGGTACTGCAGCTGGATGGTTAGGAGGAGGAGGAGGAGGAGGAGATGAGGGACGGGAGAGGAGGAGGAGGAGGAGGAGCGGAGGGTGGACTTGGCAAGGCCTCATGGGAAAAATTGGATCTGCTTCCACTCAAGCTCTAACAAGCAGTGAGGAAACTTCGCCTGCGCGCATCTGTGTGTTGAACACACTCACTCAGAGGCATTCAAGACCGGCAATTTCGGAGCCGTGAGTCAGCTGTTGTGAGCGGAATATGTGCAGCGAGAGAGCACAACACGTCCCCCCGCTGTTTTAATGTTGGAGCCACTGCATCAAAGAGGGCCTGACCGCCAATTTACCCGCTCGATTGTGTGGATTCGAGCTGGTAAACAGGTCCACAAAGGAAGACGAGACGCTGTAATTAAGGGAGAGGGCGGGCGGCGCATGAGAACCTACAAATGTTTTGGTTTACAGAGGCCATGAGGTGCAAAACACAAATCATTAAATAACATATTAGTGCATCAGAATACGTAATAAAACAGGTTACACACGACAAGGTGGACACGGCAGGGACAGAGAGAGGTCATGAGGGGAACTGCCACACATGCACTGACTGCTGGTGTACGTACAGTTAAGTTTGCACCTTAAAGGTATCCTGCACTGCTGCAACTGTCCAGGTTGCCTCTATCCAGTGTTTAAGTGTGACAGTTACCATGGCGAAGCGTTGTAGATTTAACTTTCTGCAAAGTCAATCGAAACGTGTCTCCATGACGCCGCTTTGTCTCGGGGAACCAACAAGCGAAAGGTCCTAACTCAACATCTCCTTCATTCTTTAATTCAAACTGTAACGTTAGCGTGGTTCTGCTGTGGATAACCGAAATGCCGCCGCAAACACAGACTGCAGAGTCGGCCGCATGTCTCCATCCACCCAACCAGCAGTCGGTGGCTTCCAGAAGCTGCCATCCACTCATGCAGCAGCCAAGCACGCAGCATTAGACACCACCTCCGAACAAAGGGTGGAGCAGGCAGCCGAGAGGAGCGGGCGGGGTGAGAAAACAACTCAAGCATCTCATTACTGGCTGTTAGCTGGTTAATTCTCATCCAGGGGGTGTAAACCGACTAGCAATGAGGTGTCGCGTGAGATGCACAGGAATTCTCCCATACCATACTTGCCCCCATCATCTCCGTTGGCGTTGATTTTCTTCCCCAGGATCTGGACGTGCTTCCCCGTGGTTCTGCTGTACAGCTGGTAGATCCGGACCTGCTTCCTGCTCAGGTCGTCCGGGTTCCTCGTGTGGTTCTCGATGTAGAACCGGAAATCAGCAGAGCTCTGCTGGGATTCCTGCACAGCGACGAGAGGAGACAGAGAGATGATTGGAAATGATTCCTCCTCCTTGTAACTGAACCTGTTTTATAAGCACTTACGAGGTGTTAACTTGGCTAGATGAATATTTGAGGAGGAACCTCACAGAACCAGAGCAGATCCTTCAGTGCAGCTATGTTGGCGTAGAGGCGGCAGTATACTTAGCGCCCCGGGCGATATTGATAAACCTCCATTTCCACAAGCAAGCAGGCCACTAGCAATTATACACCTGAAGCATCCAGACCTGTTGCACTGTCATCAAACAGATATCTGCCTGCAGGCCATGTCGGCTCCATAAATTAGGAGAACCCAGCAGGCGGAAGACAAGACAGAGATGGTAAGAGGCATCTCGTACCAGTCATCCAATCCCGCCTTTCAGTATTCACCTGTCTGATGTTTATGAGTCACCTTAGACCCGGCATAAAAACGGGGAAATTGCGGACTTTGGCGGCACGTCAGAAAAGGCAACTGTGTCACCCGACATATGGAAGCGCGGGAGGAAACGTATACTTTCAGAAGCCCTGGAATCTTCGCTCACGCCAAGATCCCGTTTCCACAGCTGTACGCCGTGGTAATTGCACAGTAATGGCTTTTTATGTGGCTGCTCTCAGGTGGCTAATTATATACACATTACATACCCCGAGTCGTTGTTATCCTAACTTCAACACATTAATAACATCGAGCAGAACATGATGGGAAATTGCAGCCGCGGTCGAACAAATGCTTAAACTTAAAGGAGGAAAACAAACAAGTTTTGGCGCGTGCGAACCCTGCTAACGTGGCTCCGCTGCACCTGGTGTCGGGTTCTGCTGCGGTTCCAGCGCCTAATCCTCTTAGAGAGGTGGGTCCTTCAGGGGAACCCGGCCAGGGTCGGACCTTTACAATCTGCAACACCAACCTCCGAAAAGCAACCGCACAGTCATGAAACTGTAAAACACATTGTCCTCTAGCAAATGAGGGTTTACGGGACATAGTAGAGACACTTAACTGACTTCTTCGGGAACCACACAAGTGCGATGTTTATAGGTTTTGGGGAAGTTATCATCGAGCGCTTCGGGGAACAAATAGATGAGAGATAAACCGGCTACCAACGGTCTGATGTGGTTCCTCCTCAGTGACACACAGATACTGATACTGACATATTTATGTGCAGGAAACGGACGTGCATCCTCAGCATGAAGCAACACAATGAATAGTGTTTGGATTTGGGACCTGAAAGGTTCCGTCAATGTCAAGCGGTTCCTCAAACTCAGTCAGGACCAGCCGGACTCAGTTCAGCCAGGCTGCTAACAATCTGACTCGACCTGTTTGATTCAAGGTGACTCTCCTCACGACGTATAAGCTACCACATACTTGCTCCCGACTTCTCAAGGGCTTCACATCCTCCCAACACTCGTAGAGTCTGTTGGGTGGGTAAGAATCCCAGAATGTTCTGCCTTCGCAGCCGAACAAAAGTAGGAGGGAGCGTCACTGCAACAGACAATCCGAGGACGAGTTGTCATAGCAACGCTCAGAAAGGTTTGATTTAAGACGTCTTGAAGAATGCAGCGCAGGAGAATTATTACACCCAAAGTTGGCGAAGACGTTCCGACACAATAAGTCGAATCCAATATGTGCAGCAATGAAAGACAAACATCTTCTCAACACGAACCTCAAAGCTGAAACAGAAGAAAAAAGCTGGTCCGCTGAGGGATTTATCTCCAATCTCTCCGTCTCTAAACAAACATTAAAGGTGTGTTTGGTTGTGTCGAGGGGGGAAAGGCGAGCCTAAGTACACGGCTAGCGACAACACTTTTTATCACACCGTCTTCCCTCTTCAAAGACGCAGCATGAAAACGGATACGGCTGAAAACTTCAAACGCCCGGCGCTCCATCTTCACCGAGGAGGAGGAGGAGGTGTTGTCGCAGCCGATCTAAGATGCACCTTGCTATCTGCCGACGGGCTCGCGACGCATACGAATGGGGAAAAAAGGCTTCACATGCTGGCAGCGGCGCTCGGGGTGAACCTCCAACTGTGGCCGCTGCTGTTGTTCCTCCATGTTAAACGACGACCACAGCATGACATGTAAAAGCCGTTAGCTGCATGCAGCAGCACTGAAAGGACTCGGGGAGGGAATGTGAGTGGAACCATCAGGAGACATTCTTCTTAGTTTGATACAAGCGTCAATCTGAGCCTCAACAAACATGTGAATATCAAACCAGCAACCACCCCGCCGGTGTGTCGGTGCTGGGAGAGGGAGGCCCTCTGCTGTGGCCTCCTGAGGTTCCCTCCACCTTTTCTCTTCCCTGCTAAAAGTTCCTACCCTCACTTGAATGGAGGGTCTAAGGACGGAGGGTGTCGTAGCGTACAGATCGTAAAGCCCATCGAAGCATTGTGACTTTGGGCTGAACACTCTCGTATTGTTTGTGCCAGCTCTGTCGGAATAATCACACACTTATATAACATTTTCTATTTTTAGGGGACTTCTTCTTTTTTTTTCTGGTTCAGAAAATTCACACCTGAATTATTTTGTCTTTGCAAAGTCTCCTTGGGCGGGAGGCCGAGGTGACCGGCCCCGTTCCAACAATATCATACAACAAACTGTATTTTATACAGTTTATACACAAACCTGTCAATGCAGCTCGGACAAGTTTTAAAATGAAATTCCAAATAACAGAAACATTCGAACTATAGTTTTGGAGTCTGTTCAGGTATTAAAAGTAGTCACACGTGTCTAAGTGAACCGTGGGATGCTCGTGTTGAAGAGAAAACAGCAGAGATGAAACACAACCTGCTGGTTTTTTGGGCTAATTACGCCTCTTTTAACATTTTAATTCAAAACAACAGCACGCTGCCCAGATTACGCCCGCCACAGGGCCGGCCAATAAACCGATCAGATAGCTCTTTTATGGTGTTCCCTGCATCTTATCTGAATCACGGTCAATTAGGTGAGGAGATTCCTGCAAATCATAAGAGTTCAAAGTGAGACGCAGCTAATAAAAACTACAGAAACATCTAACAAGCTCGTGTTGTTGTGACCTGCGGCCAGAAATATCTGTAAAACACGGAAACTGCTACTTGAAATAAATCTTAAGGTCGACCCTATAAATTACTACAGATATTAAAAGATGCGTGCAGTTATATATAATAGCTGAGCCAGTCATGTTACTCCAGTGATGAATTTAATCTGGTCAACTGGTTATCAGGCTGCAGTCCCACTGACACACATGACAAGAAAGACAACAGATCAGTGACTTTCATCACACTCTGGTGCTTCTTCCTATTTTCATTAAAGGTATTGTTGGACTTCAGTATGATTCCCTCAACATTTCTTTGTGTCAATAATCGTCGGCTCTTCTTACTGAAACAACCAGCTCTGACAATAATCCATCATCCTCAGACACGAACAAACACAGACAGAGATGACATGGGAGTACATACCTGGAGCTGGAAATAGAGTACCAGAAATTGTAAACACCTAAGCGGAGAGAGGGAGACAGAAGAGAGGAGGGGAGTGAATCACACAGACATTACTCGGAGAACAAACGCAGCCTACCTGGATGACAGTGGTGCGCAAATATGGAGCGTTTGGCGACTTCTATTGGCAAGAATGTAAGATTTTTATGAGCGAATGCAGGCGAACTTACAGGTATATGAACCTCGAAGGCAGCAGAGACATCTTGACGTGCAGAAATACACCTGCTTCCACAGAATTAGAGCCCCGGGAAAGGTTGGCGAGGTCGCCCCCCTTTCTGTCGCTTTCGCTCCCCTGCGCGTCCTTTACGCACACGGCTCCGAGGGGAAGATTGAATCCCAGTGTAAGGATAGATCACTGGGGAGCAGCAGAGTCACGGAGTGCAACATTAGGTGCTTCCTTGTTTGGGGAGAGGGGGGGTGGGGGGTATCCAGAAGAGTATTATTTTTGTTTAAACTCAGCTCCCCGAAATCCCGCAACGTCTCCGGAAAGAATTCAGTACTCGACCACTAAAAAAAAAAAAAACCCTGGCTCAAAAAAATATCCTTCGTACCTACAGCCAAGTTGCCTCACAATCCCAGTCCTGCTGCTCCAGAGATCACAGGCTCCTCAACTCCGTCCGTACCTGCGGGGGATTTCTACACCTTGCACGGGTCATTTTATTCTACCAAGTGCTGCACTGGAGCGAAAGGAAAAAAAGGGGGAACAATAAAACGCCCCTTCCACCTAAACAACTGACAGAGCGCAAACAAACGTATCCAAAGAACAAAAAAGTTTTTCAAAGAAGTGGCTGGAAATCGCAGCGGATCCCTGGAGAGGTTTGGGGGCTGATGGTGGCGCAGCAGTGCCTGTCAGTGGTGTTTGTGCGTCTGCGGCTGGAGATTTGGGCACAAATGTTGTTGGTGGGTGGAAACATGTCAGCGGTTTGCACCTGATAGGGTAATCTTGGGACCATCAGCTCGGAGAGGGCTTTTTTTTTTTTTTTTTTTTCCAGTAGGTGGGCAAAACGCTGCACAGAGAATATCTCGACCAAGGAGATGAACTTTTCTTTTGTTTTAATGTTTTGAAAACGGGATTTTAATTTTTATTCTTTAAAGGACAAAAGTTGTTTTGGGTATGTTTTTATGATCTGTGCGTCCTCAGTTAAATAAAATAAATTAATATATATCACAGTTTTTTTTATTCCAATGAATCCTGATTTTAATGATTTATTCTTCTTATTTCGCTGCTCTGCGTTGCGACAGCGACAGAAACCGCTTCCCTTCAAAGCTCCGCCGGGTTGTGGATTGGCCTCCGCTCCTCCAGACACCATTCAAATGCAAGTTTCTCCTTCGGCCTCGATTTCTTTTTTTCTCTTTTTTTCTTCAATTATGTGCCGTAACTTATCTCGCATTTAAATGAAAGAGAGGTGTGAATGTGTTTACGAGCGCTTCAGAGCTGGCAGCAGTCAAACGAGCCCACATCTCTGCAGCCATTAAAAAAAAAAAAGAAAGAAAAAAAAGCCTTTTGTGGTTCGCATTTATTGTCCCATTAAAAGTGGATCCAAGGCATTCCTGCCTCATTGATATTTAAAATGATCATAAATGATTACATACATAACTTCCCATCTTGCGGGTTTCACGCGTCCCGCGGCGCGTTTAGGAGGAAATAAAAAAAAAAAAAAAAAGCTGATGATCAACATAAGGCGAGTTGAATAAACACACATACAGGACGTTTACTTTACAAGACACTTCTGATGTATATCCACATGCTAAAGCACACAATAAGCTTTTTGTCTGCAGGAAAAAAAATGTGGATTGCTGCGGGTTTATCTTGATCCTGCAACCACAGTAATAATCCCTTGAACACAACTGATGTATAATGTCATTAAAGCATGACTAATTTGTCTGCCTCAGGGGGGGCGAAACCCGGCAAAAGGAACAAACAGTGATTATTTGGGAGATATTTTTGATGATTTCAATGCTGGGTTTGTTCAACACTGCCTCACTGTGCATTAACTGCCCGATGAAGATTTACCTGGAAGTCCAAACTAAGGGCAGCGGTCTTAAAAAGGAAGAAGGCACAAGAGATAAACAGCAGTTTCCACTCTGACTGTGAGAGAGGCAGCAATGCGGAGTCACTCATCGCCTCCTAAATGCATGTTTGTGACAAACCTCTCGGAGCATGACTGTAAATCCACAACTGAGCAGCAGCAGAGTGTTGGATGTGGTCACCTGAGTCACCAGGAGGAGGAAACAGATCTGTGCTTGTGGCGGCGAGGGGGAAGGCACCTCGATGGCTCGGATCGGTTGTCTGGATGGGGGGGAACCAACATGCACAGGAGTAAAGATTTAATCTGGAGAGGATGACGATACAAAGAGTAGACTTTCCATTGATTACCTGTACGCTCCTCTTCTGATTCCAGACATTGATTGTTTGTTTGCTGGCAGTGTTTCTGCACCAAATCAACAACCTGTGCAGGTCAAGTGAAAAGGTCATCGGCAGGATACGTAGAAAAGAGAAGAGGTTCACGTATATCAGATTAGTTTTATTAGCCTCTGCAAAGGAGGTTGAGTTTTACTGTCATGTGTTTGTTTCTTAACTGCTGGTGGGGGGGGGGGGGGGGGGGGGGGTGGAAAATGT
>CAAKHC010009053.1:0-11860 GCA_901007825.1 Macroramphosus scolopax | reverse complement strand
GGGGGGGGGGGGGGGGGGGGGGGGGGATAGACCACACTCAGTAGTTTTTGTTCGACATGTTAAGTACAAACTACCGGAGGAAACATTTATAGTTAACAAACATACCGCCCTCCAATACATCTACGACAGATTTGGACTTCTTGGTAGGAATCAGTCGAACGCCCCAAACTCTCATCTCGTCCCTTTAAAAGACTTAAATCAAATGAAATCAGCTAATTTGTGGATGCAAACACAGAATTATTGAATCTGAGCAAGTCTGACTACATCATGAAATGGCTCATAAACACTAGTAAGAGTCCACAAAAAAAAGGAAAGTTCCCCTCTCGGCCACATGGGGCCGCCAAAGTGCAAACATGTCGGAACACTTTAAAAAGAATGCTTCTCCTTCGCTCAACACATCTGTACGTCCCGGTTTTAAAAGCACAAAAAGAAACGGAGCTGCTCTTCTTTCCATCCTCATAACAACACTTATCAGCAGTTACAGTACTGACCACATGTCCAGACCCACACGGTTATTACACGGCACTATTAACACGTGTTAACAACACCTGTTGTTGTGCAGAGTTTCTCCAAACTAGACGCACAGATGTGTGTTGTTTTTTTTTTAAATCGCACATCCCTTTGGGTCATGAGAGAGAAAGAAAAGGAAGGAAAAAAAAGAGGGCGGAAATGTACATGCCTGCAGAGACATGACCTTACATTTCTCTCCAGCGGAGACGGAGTATGAGAATATTGTCCTGGATTAGATGTCCTGCAGGTAGAACACAGAGAGACAACAGACTCCTTTACAGAACTCATCATTCATCCTCTGTTTTTTGAATCTTTGTGATTATTTAAGCTTTTACTATCCACCTTAATATCTATAATTTGTGCAGCACTTTAGTCATCTGCTTGTTTTTTACCCCAGAAAGCTGCCGTGACATTACTTGGAAATAAATAAAATCCCTTGATCACTTGAGGAGCTGCATCTCTGCTTATAGCTATCAGAGGTGGAATTGTAAAAATGCAGGCCGAGGCGTTGTGAGCAGAGCGATCTAGTCAGTCTGACATTAGTGTTAACATTCCCTCAAGGCAGGTTAAAGAACGTGTAGGATGAGGTTGCATAATCTTGGAAAACAATGCCTGGTCTTCAAGAAAGATATACTAACAGTTTCAAGACGTCGGGGGGGGGTGACGGTGGGGGGGGATTGTGTAGCTTAATTGATCCAAGTTGCTGCAAGCTGCTTTAACAAAAGGAGGTGATGAATTAGTGTTTCTTCAAGCGTGACTTCTTCAGGATGTTTTAGTCTTTCCTGATCTTTCTTCATCTTGGATACGAACATAAACGGATATCTTAAGTTCTCTGAAAGTGATTTTTTTGGGGGGGTTTCGGCCGTCAGAAGCCAAACGTCTCGTGCATCTTCAAGCATCTTTCTAAGCTACTTGAATTAAATGTTTTAACAACACTAAAAGATTGTTTGATGGTACGAAGCCTCGCCGTTGTCCTCTCTCACTTTACATTCTGAAACAGTTGTTTTTCTTGTCAAGTGTTTGTAGGAAGACGCCTCAGGACGGCAGATATTATTCCCTCCCGATGAAGGATTATTGAACCCGTCCCCTCGCACATAACGAGCGTCTGAAGGCTCTGAAAGGCAGATGGCTGCACAATCTGCTGTTTTACAGCACAAAACTGCCTGTCCTGAGCTTCTCCTGCACACTCTTAATAAGGTGCACACAAACAAGAGACACCTGTTCTCTTAAGAGCTCACACACACACACACACAAGGGTTGATGAGGTTGACCTTTGAAGGAGGGATCTATGATTGAGAACAGACTGTCACGGCTGTCCTGTCCCGTATCGTGTGAATGTCGGATTAGAGAGGAAAAGGGCGACATTTCACTAATGGTCGTTATGTGTTCGGCCGTCACAGGTGCTGCTACCTTACCTGTGTGCGGTTTAACTCTTACAGCCAGGCACCAAGACTTAAGACTAAAGATGTAGAGGACACTAGGACTTGTATTTCAGCAGGTTAATTTTAGCTATTGAATATTGCTTTTTATTAATTTAACTTAATGCAAGTGTCAGTGCTTCGATCCACTGAGGTGCAAAGAGGGAACATTTAGGCAGCATGTCTTTCTTTGTACGTGTGTGTGTGTGTGTTAAATGAGATTCTCTATGTGTCACTACCTCAAGGCGGGCTCGCTCAAACCCAGAGGGGGAGGGAGGGCGGTGGGTGGGGGTGTTTCCACGTGCCTTCTCGATGGTGCGTCACTCGTTTGGCTGCGTCCGCCGGTGCGCCTCACTTCCTCGTGGCTGGAGGGCGAAAGACATTCAGCTGGCAGTGAAGTAATGCCTGACTCACACTTCAGGTAAAGACTTAATCAATTTATATCATTACGGTGTTGCTTTGATGTTGACGTCTGGACTTCAGCGCCGCCCGGTGGCGACAACAACAACTGATGGGGATTAGAATTAATGAAGGAAAGAGGATTATTGGTGCATCTGCATAGAGATGATCTTATCTCCTTTATCCATCTCATAACTGACAGTTCATTCTTTCTTCTTGTGTCTCAGGATGCAGCTTGGAATAAAAACAACGGCCCAAAACTCAACACCAGCTGGGATTCACTTTATTCAGGCAGATGACGACCATGTTCATCCTAACAAGCCGTCGATCAGCAGACAAGCGTGACACGATCAATAAAGTTTAGACTACATGACTCAAATGCACTTTCTTTCTAAATACATAAACAACTTGTTTCTGGTACATCTACCTTGCAGACACCTCTCGCTACGCACTGAGGAAACTATTCCGGCTCGCAGGATGACATCATGGACGACAGAGATCGATACAGTTTACGTTCTCGGTAAATCTCAGACCTCTGTGTGATATACGAGCAGATACTTGATTAACTTCATAACACTAAAACTTAAAAAAAAAAAAAAATTATGAGCCTCAAACAAACATGTTATCAACACAAACACAAAAAAAAATCCTGTTTAGAATTGGAGAAGACGAGCAAACAGGAAGACAAAAAAAAAGAAAAAAAAACGTCTTAAAAAAGGGACTTGAACTGAACGTAACAGCTCCGACATCAACACAATAAAACATGTCAACAGAACGCAAAACACTTGAAAACGTTGTAGCTCAGCTGCCGTACTATTTACAGAAGTTCATTATGTCTGCTGCTGGGGGGGGGGACTAATGAAGCACCTCTTTATAGGCTAACTACTCAGATTAGCCACAAAGATTACAGATAATTAAACTGATTATCCAGATTAAGTTACCTGTGGGATCGTAATTACAGTTGAAGTAGTAAAGTTTACATGTAAGGAATCTTTCCTTTCTTCCAGACGGCGGGACGGTTCCGGTCCTAACGGTTAAAGACGGCATCCAACTGCCAACATTTGTCTCATAAAAAGGCTTTATACAAGGGCCATAAACACATTGTAAGCACAGAGCGAGTGCATGCTCATTGTCGTCAGATACACCAGGGTGCAAACAATTACGGGCTTGAGTTCTTTATGAGCTTTCTGTTGGGGGGGGAGACGTCACGTTACTGTAACGTCGTTGTCTGATACCATATGATTACTTCGTCGTAATAAAACAAGAGTACCTGTGTTAATCGCAGGCTTCAGAGGACCTTGAAATACACCGAAACAGTGTCTATGACAACTTTGCATGCATGTTACTTAAAAAAAAAAAACATTTTATAGAACTTATAATACACACATACACATTTTGGTTATAATCACTGTAATGACTGCCGGCGGCTCGCGTCAACGGCAGATGAGTTCACACTTACAACGCACAGACGCTAGCTGACGATGAACTAACAGAAAGAGGGTGAGACTGCTCTCATCTAAAGATATGTAACATTAGCTGATACCACTGAAGAAGACTGTCTAGTTTGGCCTTAGGGTCATTTTAATAATAATAACTGATTGATCACTGCAGGAAACAAAAAAGTCACCTTTGGTGTCGTTGGTCAAGTCGTTACAAAACATCTGCTGCAGGAGTTTGTACAGAGGAAGCGACGCCGGACGAATAGTTACAACCTGTACGCATGTTTCACTAAGATAAAGAAGCCGCGTGAAGCCGGACAGAACTACGTTAAATTCACAGAAGATGGGATTTCATCTCGTTTTTTTTTTACAGTCGAGATATTTAAAGGCACGTTCTGCAATATCTCCTATTGCATTATTGACTTTATAGGACACACACACACGCACACACACACACCGTAACGTGGATGTGAAGCACCTGAAGTCTGACTCAGCCAAAATCTAAGTTTAGAAAGGAATCTATAGCAATCGAGAAGCTGCGTCACGCCGCCGACATGCAAAAAAAAAAGTTTGGGCACAACAATCTCACCATCTACAGGGAACAAGAGCGGAGCAGCTGCCGTTAGTGTGACGGTTACACCACCTGAAGAACATCGTGGATTCGGGTAACATTTGAAAGGGGGCGGGGATATAAAAAAAGATAGATAGATCTAGTAGATATCATTAAACATGAGTTGTCATGACGACATTACTACTAGGACTCGTTGGTCAGACATCCATCTTTACTTGGATCTCAACTACTTCTACCTGTGAAGGTTCGTGGCAGCATCTTGCAGGGTTGTGACAACTTCTGTCCACAGACAGACATACAACCACTTACCGGATGCACAATGTGCCCTATTTACCGCCTGCAGGCGGCTATTTCTGTTAGCGTGCTACCCCTTTTGTTTTCCTATAGGTGGTGGAGATGGACGCGCGTTGAGATAGACAGCAGTCGCCCCTTGTGGACGAGCTGCAGTCTTCTAAATGAGTGAACTACTACCAGCACCGTGACACGCTTCGCGTCTCAGAAAGATCCCTCCGAGTCACAGCGAGAGCGACGCCGACACGATGAGGCTGAGTGGGGAAGAATCTCGCCGACTGTGCCTTTAAATCACTTGCAGGATGCAAAACATAATAAATGCTTCTTTTTTTTTTAAGTACACGGTTTGTTACTTCTTCTCAGTCTTCAGTGTTTGTACGAAACTCCAGAGGTCCTTGACCACCTGAGGAAGACACAGAGAGAAGAGAGAAATTATAACACATCCAAATGAGGTGCTACACAGCAAAAGACACATGACTCATTTTCAGTGCAACAGGCTTTCGTGCGTCTCGCCTGCAGGAACGCTGCGTGTAGATCGGGGCTGTTGGGGAACGACGAGGGGATGGGTGGGGGCAGTAGTACATACCAGAGTATATGACTAGGTGCTCCAGGTTCTGACAAATCTCAGCCTTGGCTGATGAAACCAAAGCATTTCCACAGATGTTTCTACACACTGGGATCAACAAGCTCTCCAACCCAACTCCACCTCCCTCCACCCACCCCCCCTTTTTTTTCTCCTCCTTGTCCACCAAGTCTTCGCTCCGCTCTAAAGAGCTTTCACCTGCTCTCCAAACTGTAACTGCAATTACAGATGAATGTTCAAATAGGTCTTTTAAAGTCGACCAGATGCCGCAGTGCAGAGTGTTTCTATGTGATGCTGTAGGATAATCTAAACCCTCTCAGATGATTCATTCATGCAAAACAAAGTGGAAGGGGGGGGGGGGCACTAAGTTGTGGATTTAGAAAAAAAACCCTTCTCTCGGTTGGTCAAAAGGGCCTTGAAGGTGGATGTGAGACTGGTACCGTCCACATACCAGCAGTCCCCTCATTAAGGCTACAAAAGACACACTCTCCGGTAAATCACCGGGGAAGAGTTTCGCCTTGACAGGTGTACTCCCATTCCATCTCCAAAGAGCCCACTGACGCAAAATGAATATAATTCAAAGGGGAACACGTTGTCCCGGAGAGATGTTAGAGGCCTACTGGACAGTGTGAGGAACCATAATGCATTCCTGCGTATGTGCAGAGCTCTTAGAGCCAGAAATTAAACCAGGCAAGTTAATGACAAGAACCCGTCTCAGGAACCATCAATAGGACGTCAGTAGACTCACTCACCTTTTTGTCTGAAATCTTGAAGGAGCTCTTCACATAATTCTCGAACTTCTGCTCCGTCTTCGGCAGCGTTCGTCCCTGTTCGCAGGAGGATATTAAATCACAAGATCAGCCGTGCGTCAGACACTCAAATTAAGAGTGGTAATTTTTACAACAGCCGTTACCTCTTTGGCCGCCGCTGACAACTTGTTCTTTATCTCCGGCACAGACGGGGATTTAGACGGGCCAGCCTGGGGTTTGTCTCTTCCCAGAGCAGGTGTCTGCAGAAAGATATATTATCCAGATAAGAAACACTGATTGCTGTGTCAAATAGAGAAGAGATTTAAAGAGGGGTAGATGACAGAGATAACACGTCACATATTTCTTCTTCTTGTCAAGGTCCAGCTCTCGCTACAAACTTTAAAACATACAGACACGTGATTCCTCTGACATCAAACTGCTGATTCTAACTGAGGGCCAGTCTGGGCCTCAGCCCCTAACGTGACCCATTTAGTCTGGGCCTGTGTTTACAGACTTGGCGTGAGTAACCAGCTGGAAGGAGATAAAAGCATAAGAAAGGACAACAAATTCTACCCTAATTACACCATCTTTTCTTTTTACATCAGGTACAAATTATCATTTTATTGTTTGCAAGCAGGAGAGGGCAAGCCCCATACGTCCAATGAGTGGAGGCTCTGTCAACTGTGTTTTTCCATCCAGGGCGAATCTCATCCACGTTCCCCGGAGGAGAAGAGACGAAGAGCAGCTGATGTTCTTCAAGTACCGGAATCTAATTATCACACCGTTTCTGTTCTTCACGTTTGAATCGTCAGAAATAAAACGCTGTTAAAAGGCACTTCGGTGGAGCCAAGGGCGCTGTTTCAACACGCACAGTGACACGTGTGTGTGTGTGCGTGCATGTACGTCTGTGTGTGTGGAAGACAGCAGAGTTAGCATTGTACGTGCAGGCCAACAGGTGTGTCTGTCCAGAGCTGAGCTGCAGAGGCCTCACAGCTTCTCCATTAGCAAGTGTCTGCATGTGACACAACACACACACACACACACACACATACACACACAAGTCATACGCCACGGTGACGGGATCTTACACAAGCCAAAGAGCTTGTCCCTACATGCAAAGCAAGTGTGGAATCCGAAGAAATTGTAGGGTTTCATTGATAGCCGGGGAGATGTTTGAAGGAAGCGAGCAGCTTGTTATAGAGGAACAACGTGCACAGCACAGCAGGAACAGTCCAGGAGCCGTGTTTGTGAGGGTCCGTCGTAGGCATCAACTCTGATGTTCCTGCTTATTAACAATTCACTATTA
Organism: Macroramphosus scolopax; assembly: GCA_901007825.1. Taxonomy (NCBI): domain Eukaryota; kingdom Metazoa; phylum Chordata; class Actinopteri; order Syngnathiformes; family Centriscidae; genus Macroramphosus; species Macroramphosus scolopax. Next base: position 4,594 of record CAAKHC010009053.1, on the reverse strand, counting down.
CACACTACAACCACAGCAATTAACATGCAGTTTAAGGAGGTTGGGTACCATTTAGTCTTGTCGTTGTTTCCCCACAGAATTAACTGTAATGTCACTGGGATCTTCCCCAACCACATCAGCTTGTGGGATTTTTTTTTCTGCCTAAAACGAACCAGAATTCAACCACAGTATTGAAATAGAGTTTTTTTCCAATTGACTAGATGACAGTCACAGTCTGACCTGCTAACAGGAATCAATCACCAACGTCTTCCTGCTGCAAGAATCCTTTTCATTGCACCTTGTACGTAATTATTTTATATCACATGTATTTCCAAAGGACCTGAATAATAAACGTATTGTCATGGTTACCACATGGCTGCACCTGCAAGGAAAACTAAAAGGCTGGAAACATGTGGGATCAGAATCTCTCTATCTGTCCTTGTCCCCAAGAGATTTCTTTTATAGCGCACATCAAAAGGTGGACGCATCCCCCACCACTGGCTGCTGGCCAGACAAGTCCACTACGTATTTATTATTTACAGGCAGCTCTCGACTTCCAGAGGACAGCTGTGGACCCTGGAACAGCTGACAAACACACAACGCCAAGCTTTTTTTTTTCTCATCTGGGCCAGACACTGATTACAGATGCCACGAGACTTCGGAGTTAATCACAAGCACACTATCATCTGATGCGATCTCTCCACTTGAACGCAGGCGAACACATGGTTTGCGACACCCTTTGCTCATCAGGTCCGTCCAGGGATGGTAATTGTCATTTTATTGGAATGACAGATTTGTTGGTCAATGTCCGGGCACTTAGTCAGATTATGTATGTAGCAATAGGGGCCGGTCTTTTTTTAATGCACAACAGTTCCAACCGTCATACCCAGAGGTAAATATCCTTACACTTAATGCTATCCAGATAGACACCTGCTGTAACACATGTCAATCAGTCGCTAAAACAATGACTCACACCCCCTTTGGGATAAGCCTGAGTGAAGTGGTTAACAAGTTTACGACTCTGACGTCTGCTTTAAGGCATCGACTCATCCGAAGCCATCGATCAAAAGACACCAGCTGCAAGATAAATTTGCTTCGGAATCGGCACCACTCGGGGGGGTTTCGCCGGTTCTCATGTGCAGCATGTTACGCAATAAAGGTGCAGCTACACGCTGGGCTGCGAGAGGTGAGAACTGCAGTACTGGCAACAGATCTGACAAGCTAATCTAATGACCAGTCACCTGCATTTAGGAAAGAAAAAAAAAAACAAAACAGACATCCACGCCCGCTTCCTCACTCCTCGGGGGCATCTGGAAGCGCAAGCTGCACCAGACATCAAACACTGGTAATGAGAGCAATTGGGAGTAGGTGTGTCCAGGAAGTGAGGGGTGTGAAGAGGTTGTCGAGAGGGAACAGTTGTTGTGTAGAAGTGGAGAGGGGATGGGGATGTGTGTGTGTGGGGGGGGGAGAAAGAAGAGGAGGAGGAGAGCTCTGCGGGCCAGAAAGTTAAACTGGCGGGATAGTTTCGGCTGCCCATCGGCTAATCCCCCAGAGCATTTCAAGAGCCTGTCTTGAACCGTGTTGTGTCTGAATAATGGCTACGACAGAATTAGCCGCACTCTCCCACACAGCAAGAATGCCTGCCACCCCCCCCCAATCCCCCCCTTTAGGGAATCAATTTCTCACCTCAGGAATTTAGCAATCCTGTGTGCTTCGTGTTCGACATGACAAAGTCAGATAAACATGATCATTTTCTAAAAGGTGTAGCGGGCGTCTGCCCTTTATCTTTAGCTGTGTTTTATCAAACATGCAGCAAGCGGTCGCATGCCAACACTTATACCTTATCTAAGCCAAGAGTTTCTGTTCTAAGTTGTTTTTTTATCAGATTAATACGTTTTTGTGAAAACGTGAGGAGAAGCTCGCCCCAATTTGTATCCCCTGATGTGTGTCTGTTGGCTGCGGGGGGTTGGGGGCATCAAAGGTGGCTGCAACTCAAGACGGCGGGGTCAGGCCAAGGGGTCACAGGTTTAAACCTTGCCCCAGGAAACCCCTTTTAGAGGTCAGGTGTGTTTGCTTAAAGAGAGGCAGAGTTCAAGATTTGGGCTTTGAGAGGCGGCTGTCCAAGACATTCCAATCGAAAGAAATTTACTATCAGGTTGAGCTAATTGCAATGTGCATTTATCACATTCCTGAGCGGGAGGACGGCGAGACGCTGAAGGACTTTTCTATTTGAATTCATAATGTTTTTTTTGTTTTTAAGTGGACCAAACTGTACGATAGACCTCGCTTGAAGAAGGTTTTAAACCCGATTTCTTCTACTTATTAATTCTGTGGAGAATGAATTCCTTGACATGCATTTATTTATTAATGCATATTTGTTTGCCAGTTCTTTAAAACTGTTGTTTGAATAGCCTTAAATTCTTTTGAACAGTCAGAAACGAGGCATCGACACTCGGTGAGTCAAAGTTGCAACTTCTATGACGCCAGTGCAACAGGAAATATCACAACACAGGATTGAAACTCAGTCCCACTCCTACTAATCAGTCAAATAGATAATGTTCTCTTTTGATCTTAAGTAGCCTACAACATGCAACATACTTCTGAAACAAAGATATAAATAACTATGTAGAGGGGGAGAAGGAGGTGTGCTGATGATTTGTCCCCATGGTTGTGGTTTGACTCTCGAGGTATCAATCATGGGGGTTTCCTGTACAACAGTACAACAACAAGCTGAGCAGGTGATGTCGCCTTCTCCTACCTTCATCTGTGGTTTGACACCGGATCCTGATGGTTTTCCTGCAGGGCCGTTTTGCTTCACCGGAGTTTTGTTGGGCTTTTTACCTGAAGAATCTGGAATCTGAGAAAGAAACAAATCACAAACCAGATTCATGTTAATCTCTCACCTGTAGGGTCGTAATATTAATACAACATATATTATATATGCTACAACAACAACATGCATACAAGATTATATATCTAATTGTGACTGTTTATGTCATTAAAGATGTTTGTATATTTGCAGTCTTACTAAAACACAAACAGGCGATGTAACGCAACCGAAACTTAAAAGATCTCCGAGTGACAAAGCAAATATGAAGTTACAGAGGAAACACAAGACACAAGTCGGTAATTTTCCATTAATAACACACTTAGTAACCCAGTAATCCGCCATTGTTCTTCTCCCATCAGGTTTCCATTGCTCCAAGTCACCTCTGTAATTACCTTGTAATAGCCCGAGACGAGCGCCTACGTTTCCTGAGCACCGACCCCTTTACACACAATCGCTGGTATTCGGCCTGGAAAGGGCCACAAGTGTAATTGTCTGTGTTGACAAAACTGCTACAAGGCGATTCCACGAGCAGCTTCCAACAGCCAAAACAAAAACTCTTAAAGATCTAAAAGTGACAGCTGTGTGTGCAACACTTTACTGCGTCATAAACATGCAGTTACGACGTTAGAATAGCGACAATAGGAGATTATAATTTAAATACAGTATATGCAAATATATTACAATTAATTTGCATGGGACTGGTATTACCTTGGAACTATATTATTACTATATTATAATTCAAAATAATTGTCCATGTGATATTTCCTGACTTGAACGTGTCCCATTTAACACTCAATGTTAACCTGCAGTCACTTCCCAGATGATATGATAAGAACTGGAACACGTCCCATTAACACTCCATGTTAACCTGCAGTCACTTCCCAGATGATATGATAAGAACTGGAACACGTCCCATTAACACTCCATGTTAACCTGCGGTCACTTCCCAAATGATATGATAAGAAATGGAACACGTCCCATTAACACTCCATGTTAACCTGCAGTACCTTCCCAGCATGCCGCTCTGCACTGATAACATTCACTGTTTATAACAACTGCCAACATCAGCGACACAACAACGTCTGAGCTGTGATTTGGTGTTAAACTGACCTGATGAGTCAGAGAGACAGTTAGAAGCAACAGAAGATCTTTCTAATGTCAGCTGCCGAGTGGACTGAATGTTCTGCTCCACTGAAGAAAACAGAATAAATCAACAGGTGACAGAAATGCTCAGCGGTCATCTGACCCTGAGGCACGGAGATCGGAGCTCACGTCGCAGGTATGCGCATCTGCCCTCCTTTGATCTTTTTGCCTGGCACAGTTTTGCACTTCTTGTTTTTTTTTTAAGAGAGAAAAAAAGAAATCACAAACAGACACCAATACAAAAATAAAATTAGGCGGATACACACATGCACCCACAGACTTGAAAGTGATTGTGGTAACACGCAAAACAAGTGTTCAAAGGGGCCAGGTGCAACACCGAAATGGCACGAGAGGCGATAAAAACGAGCAATCATATTAACAGTGGGATGACAGAGGGACAAAGATATGCAGGGTTGCACAAAAATGAGGGAAGATGTTTTTTTCCATAACTTGCGCGTGTGTGTGTGTGTCTGTTTGTGTGAGTGTGTGTGTGTGTGTGTGTGTATGCACTAGATATGAATGGTTATTGTTTGTGGATGTAGATTCACATTTTTTGCAATTACCTATGTGCAGCTGCGTGCACTTATACATTCATGTCATGCATGCGTGAGTGTGTGTATATGTGTGTCTGTGTGTGTGTGT
>CAAKHC010009050.1:128658-142114 GCA_901007825.1 Macroramphosus scolopax | reverse complement strand
GATCAACACCTCCAATCATCAACTGTGCAACATCATTTTACAAAGTTAGTTGGTCATTTCCATGAATGTGAACACATCACTTGAAATAACTATTATTAAGAAACATGTTTGGCCACCTGAGACAAGTGGTTGTCTCAAATTAGAGAAGCAGCGTCATTTTGTCTCCAAATACAGAAACCGTAGACAAGTTGTAAAGAGAAAGGTATCAGATTTTAATTCACTTTGTGCATTCATTCCTATTACGAGCTGAAGGACCGAGACAGCTGCTCCTGGAAGTGCAGTCCTGTAGTCAGAGTGGAGACCATGTGTCTGGACGTGGCCTTCGTTTGACGAGCTGCTCTGATGGCTTTGTTCAGAGAGCGGTCCAGGGTGCTCTGCTCATCAGCGGACAGGGAGGTACTCGTCCTCTCCCTTACCTCCATGCGACCTCTGACCCCTGAGGATTTGCCAGTCCTGTTCCTAGGCAACACGTAGACAGGTCGTAAGCTGGAGTACAACCTGAGGAGGGGATAAGGACAAAGAAACAAACCCAATCACATGAAGTTATAAATGTGCTAAATACACCTTTTATATACACGAGAGTTAAATAGAACAGCTGTTAAATTTATCACACGACTGAGAAAAGCAACGAGTTAAGAAACTTAAGACATGTGTGTGAGTGGGGCCTGAGGGCAGGTGACTCACAGCAGTGGTTGTGGACACACTGGCAGGCAATGCAACAGTGTCGGAGGAGGTCCTGCTGCAAAGGTCCTGCTCCTCGCCGCTTTGTCCGGAGACTCAGCGGGTTTGCAGCTGGTCTGTCCGGGGGAGTCTGATCCTGTGACACAGGGCAGGTCAGGAGCTCCGTTAACACTTCAGATAATTCAACTCATTTCATTCACTGCCAACTGAATCAATTTGTGTGCCAATGAAGTTCACACACACACACGTAGATCATTCTCTTGCCTGCATTAGACAGTAATGTTAATGTAAGGTTTGTTATGTGGTTGTATGTTGTTAGGTTCCGAGTGAAACAGGTATCACCCTTTGACAAACATGACCATGAAAAGCGTGTTTAGTTTAATTCTGGTCGGTCTTATAAAACATTTTGTGAACCCTGTTTAATCATGTAGTCTCCTCTGACCTGGCTCACAGTTTGCGGTCGGTTCAGAACGTAGCCGAGAGGAGGAGAAATGGTTCGGCTCTCTGCCGCCCCCGAGTGGCCCTGACAGAGAAAAACAGAAAGACTGAATTAAAGCAGACTGATCAGCTCCAGCAAGACAATACATTTTTACTACATTAAAGATATGAATTCAAACACAAGAAAGACATGACCAACATCCTGACATTATAAAAAAACAATATGTATCCTGCTCTAGATGAAAGGAGTGGCCTTACTTTCTGATCGCCCTCTGTGATGTGACAAACACTGAGGACAAGACGGAGCCCGACCTCTCCTGCTGTCAGGTTCATCTGCTGACACTTGAACAGACACACTTGTAACCTCCCCTGCAAAACAAACACACATTTTATTCAGACAGATTTTCATCTAAAGTGTATGACGTTAATCTTATTAATTAATTTCACACGTACATGTACATATTTCAGAGTAGATGTGCAATATCCAAGTAATTGATGCTGTCTGACTAATATAACTTGTCACTGCAAGTCCATGAGCAACATATTTAACTGGGGAGAGCTCAAATGCTTTAAGTTGCCTTGAGGCCAGTATCATAATGCCGGCGTTGGAAGGATGGACGTTCTTACTGGCTTGTGTTCCTCTGCTACAGACAGTACTCGTGTGTGAACACTGGCGCTCTGGTTCTCGGGCAGATGTTTGAGTACTTCTTGACACCTGTAGTTTCTCCATGAAATCTATGTTCAGATCAAAGTGAATACAGTGCAGAACATTTAGTCATGTTCCAGATACATACATGTATATTACATAATAATGTGTGTTTCCAAATCGTGCAAACAAGAACTTACTTCAAGATAAGTTTGTAGTAAATTCTGGATATTACAGTATCTTTATGGCCAAGTCTTCAATGAAGAGTTGTTTGTTATTTAAGGTGAACTTACGAAAGACAGGTTTTGGTTCTTGTCTGCGAGCAGAAGCAGGTCTCTTCCTCGTTATGTGCCTCAGCACCGACTCCTCCTCAGACTCATCACACGTCCATCTCTCTCGGCCTCCTCCATGAATATCTCTGCATCGCTCTCTGCAACGGGAGAGGGCCACATTAACTTAAGTACACTGACATGTCACAACATTCAAACTGCTTACAGAGGAAGATTAGATTGTTACAATCAGGTATCAAATGAACAGTCGCTCTTTGAATTTCATCTGTTGGAAGCAGGACAACTGACAAGCCTAAGGACCTGTATGACTGAAGACATGCTCAGATTTGTGTAAACACTTTGTGCTGATACATACGAACCCAAACCAGCCTGCGATGGCCTGTGTAGTAACACAAAGGGACCGTGGGATTAGACTTGAAGGAAACAAACTGACCTGGAACTGATGCGAGGTGTAGAGGGATAGTGATGAGTGTATTGCTTATGAAATGGAGGAGCTGCTGTCAAAGAACTGAAGGGCGTCTTATTTCTCAGAGAGGTTTCTGGTCTGTCCTTCAGTCTGGTCACCCCAGCCTGTAGGGTCGGGATCGTACCACTAAGAGGAACACAACACAAGTTCAGCATCACATGAAGCAATCTAGTGGAGGGTAGTTCTTTTATTGGGTACACACAGCATGTTTGGTGCTTCACTCCCACATATATCCAAGGTTAAACAGTAAAAGTCCAGGAAATGTAAGCACAGCAAGGTGGAAATATTCAAAACACCAACGTGCCTGGTGAAATAAAGTATCAATGCAGGTGTCAGTCAAAGCACACACGCACACACACTCTTTGAAAGTAACTCCACACCACACCATGCAGGAAGCGAAACCGAGTACCTCCTCAAATGCAACCAAATTCACTAGCAGCTGGTTCTGCAATCAAATAAATTAAATTAATTATAAGACAAACATTACGGGTCCTATTGTAGTTCAGGAGAAGTGAAGCTTGATGTTGCTTGGTAAATATTTGAGGAGTAAAAAGTCAGGAAACATTTTATCCACTAAAATGATGTGCCTGATTCCAAACAAAGCTGCTGACTCGTGTTTTTTTCTGCCTGACTCAACAGAGTTCAGGTTCAGGAAGAACTGTAGCATCTCTATTTTCAAGAACATTCTGCTCTCATTCTTTGTGGTTACACAGCATGTTCACTTTGAGTCCCATGTTGGAGTCTCTGCAGGGGGACATAAACCCGGCCTTGTTTGCACAGCTATCGTCATGGCAACTGCTGATATACACACTCACTTGCAATCGGCCACTTGACTGGAGCTCCGTGAATCACCATGGTGACTCCGTGCAACGAGGGAGGAGCTCGGGCAGAAACTGTGGGGAGAATTGATGGATTCTGTATAGTGGTCACTCTGTCCGTCGTCAGAGACAGTGGAAGCTGCAGATACAGCAGAATAAATTCACAATAAAAAGAAAATATAAGTTATAATGAAGAAAACTCAAGATGAAGAGTAAACGAGACATAAGGCCTCGCTTTTGATTTCACAGATAATACATCTGTAAATTGACATGGAGTGTTTCAAATCACTTGAGCGTGTATTTATACAAATTGGAATTGATTAATTGAGACTCATTGTTGCGAGTCTCTATGCCACACTCACTGCTTTCACTGTGAGTCCTTGTTTGGTCAGGCCGGCTGACCCAGTGCTGTGAAGAGGAGGATGAGCTGCATCTCCTCTCCACCTGCCTGGTTCTCTTTGGCTTGCTAGTGCGGCGCTGAGGCTCACTGGGCTCCATAGTCATGTGTCTGTGTGACGGTGGTGAACCAGGAGATGCTGCTGAGGCTGCATTCGGTTGAGGCTTTCCTGAGTTCACCTCGGGAGGGACTGGAAAACTGGTATGCCATGGAGGAATAGTCAAGCCCAAAAAAAACAAGAAGAAGAAGATACACAAGGCCTGATCAACGGACTGAGAGAAATAAGTCGTCTGCTTTGATGGAAACAAGTATGAGGCCATTTAATGGTTGTTGGATCAGAAATGTGACAGCTCCGTATGTTTCAGGGGTGTGAGACGGCACATGTGGAGAGACTTAAGGTGCAAAAACTACCTGTAATGTAGAGAAGCAGTGTTGCACCTCCTCACCTCTTTAAGGACCTCTGGTGGAAATAACTGGTAGCTGCTGCAGGAGTCCGGCGACTGCTCTCCGAACCAACAAACCCACTGTCCGTCTCTGGAGAGATGATCCCATCCTGGTCAACACAACACACATGATCACACACCATCCATCTGTAGACTTAACACGAGTCAGAACACCATCTTTTGATGCAATAATACAGCTGTGTTAGTCACAGCTGTATTAGTTGAATCAGTTAAAGACGGTTCGTCGTCCCGGCAGCTACAGTATCACTGACCTGACACAGCCCTCTCCTGCTCACAGATTGCAGTTTGGAACGCCTCCTCTCTGATGCTGTGATCTCTTCCAAACTGCTCAGACTGCTGCTGTGGGACTTCCCCACCTGGAACTTCCTACTGCTACTAGGAGGATGAACGGGCAGCGTGCTGGAGTCCCTGCCGGAGAGAACATTGGATTTGGTGCCCAGTTGTTTCCTAACAGGAACAGGAGGAGGCTCCTGTTGGTCTGATTTAGCCATGTGTCCATGTCCTAGAGTTTCTTGCCCTTTGCCCTTGTGCCCAGGCTCTATGTCAGTTCTTAGAGCAGCAGAGGGGGGAGCTCCTTCACCCATGCTGCAGTCGAGGACTTCGGGTAGTTCTTTGAACATTTGGTAGCTTAAAAGAAGGAGGAAAAAAATGTAGGTGAAATAATGGCAGTCTATTTTTCAGTGGGCAGGATAAGAACATCTATTGACAGTGATACATGTCATCTGACAGCAAAGGAACAGACAGTCACTCTTTTATAGATGACACTTACTGATCCATTGGTGATGCAAAGTCTCGTTCAACACATGTCTGTGTTCCAGTAAGAGGTCTGAGGTAGACAGAATTCAGGTTTGTTTCATCCTCACCTCCTCTACCGGCTGGATCAACCAGGAGAGGCACAGGTCGGCTCTGGAGTGGGTCAAAGAAACGATGGTTAGATTAACACAACCAAACATTCCATGAACAGGTTCCAGATCATCAGGACAGTCTAAGAATAAGTAAACCATTTATTGGCAGTGACAGAGCAGTGTGGTTGTGGTACCTGTGGATGAAACTGGGCTGAGCCACCCTCAGAAGGAACAAAAGAAGTAGTGGGTTGAAGAGACGGAGAGGGAGGAGCCTCATAGGCGGGCGGCTCCTGTGACGTCTGTTCTAGCTGCTCCTTCAGCTCGTCCATACGTAGCCCACACTGGAAGATAAGGCCCTCAAGCTCCCTGGAACATACATTGAAACTTTATCAAACAAGTGACAAGTATGGGCTATAAAAAAATATTAAAATTCAATCTATCACTCTCACCGTTCAGGGTCAAAGGGGCAGACCTCTGCCCCCTGCTGTTGCAGGGCTTTGAACTCAGCCCGTGCTAATAAGAAGCCCCTTCCTAAAGAGTCGAGCCCCTGAAGAAGCTGCGAGACACCCTGAGGAAGAGCATCAGATTGTTAGTGGGACAAAGAGGTGCCCAGTAATTCTACTGAGGCATAACAATTAGTAATTCTTACAGTCACCTCTTCAAAAGCTTTGAGTTTTTTGCCCTTTGGGAGGTTCTCAAACGTTTGCAGCTGAATGAAAAACAAAGAAATCCTCAAGTTACTTTTATGAAATCACATAATCAAATAAACCAATCAGGATTTCAGCAAATCCCTGAAGGAAGGTCAGTCACCTGCTGGAGGAACATGTTGGCTTGACTGAAGAGAATTTTTGTTGCTGCCTGCTGCCCCATTTGAGGGTCTGGACTTCTTGAGGATGAGATGGACGCAGATGAAGAAGAGCGGGCAGACGAACATCCTGTTCAATTAACAGACAAGCAGAGGAAGATATTTGTTTTTAATTTGTCACCAATCAGTGTGAAATTGTGTATTTGAAAGCGGAGCTGTTGAAAAGAATGAACGTACTCTGAGGAGTGTTGTGTCCGTTTGGATGAAGAGATGTTGGGTTGAGCTCTGCTCTCTGAGCCTGAGGAAAATGTATCATCAGGAACTTTGACGCCTCGTTGCTCGGTCCCGACAGCACAGAGTGACCCGGCTTTGGAGGGTCAGAATACATGTTCACCTGTTGGAGATGTGAAGGATGAGAACACATTATCATGCATTATCATGACTCCCTGACTTTCATTAAACTGCTACATATCTGGAAATTTACTGGCACATTTTTTACTTTCCCACGCGGTGTTTTCCCATCTCTTCAGAGGACATAACATTTATTCATTTCACCTAACCCGAACCTATGAGAAATCCTAAGGCTCATTTTTGCTGTCACTGCTTGTTTTTGTCCACATGAGGGAGACAAATTCCCAAAATGTGTAAACAAATTCATGTCGGCACAATGTGAGGAATACCTAGTACACACACACACACACACACACTGTCTAACACTGATAAACCCTCTGAGCAGTAAATCATAGTGACCTTAAATTGACCTCAATAGTCCCTGTAAAACACTCTCTCTCACACACACACACACACACACACACACACACACACACACACACACACACACACACACACACACACACACACACACACACACACACTTCAAACAATCTGATAATACATTTCAGTTTAATTCCACGTTGCCTCCTGCTTCCTCCTCCGCCTGTCGGTGTGGTGATTGATATAAGTGGAGAGGGAGGGCGTCACAGGTGGAGGTTCAGTGTTGTGCTGATAGACATGGAGGAGAGGCTGGAAGCTGATTTTAATTGCTGCCAATTGTGGAGCACAAAGAGCAACTCCTGAGCACGACAGTTGTATCCCTTTCATCTGAGATTTCTTCTCGTTTGTTTGGACATACTCTGTCCTGAGTCTTGGTTAATTAACACTTTAATATAAATCTGAAACAAATTTTGGTTTTGAAGTTAGTTCTAATCAGATAAAATACTGTGACTACTATTCATATGTCCATGCTTGAAAGCCTGTGATGAGCAAATGTACATTTCTTTCATGTACCATCTGAAGCATCAAACAGTGTCTAAAAGAGAATGGAAACTAAAGAAAAGAAATCCATAGAAATGCTTAAACTGGGTGCAAATAGAATATCAATCATTCCAAAACGTTCTAATAACTTTGATAATATCCTTTCTAAAACCCTGACCCTGCTGTACACCTTACATAGTGATAAATTGAAGGCCGGCCTCGGGATTAACTACCTTGGCTCCCAGGCGCAGCCGATCAATGGTGTTCTCTGCATCAGTGTGTTTAATCAGCAGTCTGTTGTAGTTCTCCTGCAGCGAGAGGAGACGGAGAGCAAACCAAAAGTAAGAGGGGAGAAAAGAAAAAAGAAGCAAAAGCATGACATGAGGGATAACGGAGCAGGCACTGCTGGTTTAGTTTAGAAGTACACCTGCACAGAGTGGATCACAAATATGTGGACCAGCTGCTCTTTTGACCTGCGGCTGTTTGTCATGGTTTTGGCATTTAAGTTTAGATGTAGAGAGAGCTTAAATCTCCCAGAGGGAACGGCATCATTGTAATCAGCGTGGCATTGAGAGAGACATTATTTATAGAGCCAGACCAACATACCGGTGAGACGTTATTGGTGGGAGATATCAGTCTTCCATAGATGTATCAGCATCGGTGTATGTGTCGGCAGATGTGTCCCGATGTGAACAGAATGCAGGGAGGAGATATTTGGGCGATTGTGTCATCAAACAGTTTGTCCAGAAGAGGGTGCGGAAACTAAATTCTTTTACACTGGATACATTGAAATTTTTCCCCTGAATATTCCTAGCGGAGTTTCTCTTCATCTGTTCACATCCTGGGCAGCCATAAGTTAGTGTTAGTGAACTTAAGAAAGAAAAAAACGTCTGACTGGATGTCTGTTCAATCCATTGAAATGATGTTTCAGAAAAAATCTGGAGAACAGAACTTCAGTTGTCGTAGGTACGTCTGCTGTTAAATGTACACCTACAGAACAAAATACACAGCAGATGTGCCGGGAACGTATTGTCAGCACTTGCGCAAGCACCCCTCACTCACTGAAATAAAATCCTCACAGTGGTGGTGGATTGACAGGGTTGAAAGATGTTCCTCAGCGCAATGTCAACAACAAAATGAAACTGAGTGTTGCCTGCGCTCGTTTGTGCCTTAATTAAGAGTAAGTGGTAAAGCGGTACCTGTAGCTGCTCAACTAGTGTGATGGCCTCCTGGCAGCTCTTGAACTCCTGAAGAGCGGTGGAGTTGAGGGCACTGGTTGAAGGTCTATTATAACCCATTGGGTCATCAGTGGCGTAAAGTAGGACTTCTTTCACAATGTCAGCAGGGGATTTAAACTTTGAGGGGGGCTCGTGGAACAGGGACTCCCTCTTGCCTGAGTGTTTGCTCTTGGGGGGCTTGTAACCACCTTTGGGGAAACAGACTCTGGGCGCCACCTGGGAGAAGTTGGGAGTCCGGTACGTCAGACACCCTCTGGGAAAAGTTAAGATAAATCAAAGGAATTTGCATTTTAGAGTCTGATGTAAAACAAAAATGATGGATTTAGGATGAAGAGCTGCAACACAGGGATTGGTAAAGATAGACACTCACCTGGATTCATTAGCGTCTGCAGTATTGCTCATGCTGAGTGTGTTGGGGGAACATATAGCTTCAGGAGATGGCTGCCTCCTCTTCCTCCTTGAGGCAGTGGGCTGATCATTCTGCTTACTTGACTTTGAAGGACCTTCACCGACCCTGCTGTACTGATTTGCCTTCACTGGTTCAGGACAGATGGCTGCCGGTTGGAGCTCTTTTGGCTCCCCCATTTCAGATTTTTGTTGCCACTGAGAACTGGACTTCCTGCTGCTGACGCTGCTGTGTGAGTCTGAAAGACTTTCAGTGAAGTCCATATCCGGAAACGTTTCCCTATCTATCCCTGGCGTAGCAGCAATTTCCTCAGCAGTGAAATGGAGGAGGTGGGGGTAAACTGGGCAGTGATTGCTGGAGACTTGAGCAGGTTCTACGATTGGAAGTTGATAACTACAAGATGGCATTGAGCTGATCTCAGTCACTTCTTTGTCATTGTAGGTCTCAGCTGAGCCATTTCTGTACCTATTTGTCTTTGGATTTCTTTCAGCCTCTTCCTCTCCATCTTTCTCCTCGTCATCACCTGATGAAGAGACATTGGGAAGACATTGCTTTCAATAGAGCAGAAACTGTCTCACACAGCAAAATAGTTGAACATGTTGTTCTGCAAATTATTATTCTTCCTGGCCAAGAATCACACAAAAGGAAGTTTCTAACTTTGATAATATATTTGTATAACACATAGCTTAAAACAAAGAGCGGAGACGGGAGAAACAGCTGGTCTGTCCAAAGATAACACAATCAGTCAACCGACATCTCAGACTGGGGGTGGGGGTTAGAGGAGGCTGGCTTATGATTGTTTATGTGCATCACCAAATACACTTGTCAAGGAAAGAGACATTAAATGATACATAATAAAAGACTCACATGGTGACAGGATTTGTTCATCTTCCTCTGGTGTTTCAGTTCGGGACAGATGTTCACTCAGCTCCTTAAGTAGTATATCCACCACAGACCCACCAGGATCTGCCTCCTCTGTGGTGAGGCGTCCAGGATACCAGGCACGACTGCATACTGCATCTTCATCCCCACAACTTTGCTCCAGTCTTACAACCTCAAGTCCCTCCGTCAGCCCAATGATTCCATTCTCATCCATCTGGCTAACAAAGTCATCATCTTTCTCTGCGAGTTCGTCATCCCCCCAAACGTCCTCAGATGTTACAGAGCTGGTGGGCGAGGTGCGGGCTGGAGCAGGAGTCCAGAGCAGAACCCCTTCTGTGGTTTTCCTTCTCTTCTCCATTTATCAACAGACAACTGTTACCCTCCTTCGACATCAGGCAACGGCACAGGAACTTTCTGCATCCTTTCTTGTACATCAGTCTCGAGGTCCAATTTAGAAGCCATGGCCAGAGAATCTCACAGATTGCAGGTCATGTCAGTCATCTGGTTACACTCCTGAGGTACAGCTGTATTTGGATGTAGCTCATTTAAAGCGTTAAACTGTAAGACAGACGAGGTCGATCACACACAAAGGGGACAAACAAATAAGCGAAATACGATCTTTGTGCATAAATATGTACCTTCATCTAACAGACATTCAGACCATTGTGCATATCTATGTGAGTTTGTTGAAGTCCAGCAGTAAAAGCTCTAAAGACAAGATAAACTATCAAATAATGAAATTGTTGCTGATCAGGTACTTTTGAAAGCAAACACTCAATATCCTCGGGCTTTGGACTGCTTCTCAGACAAAATAACAAGATGAAGATCATTTAAAAATAATCATTTGTTCAGCCCTAAAACAAGATAATGACACTATGCTGCCAAATAGGAGAAATCATTAGGATGGTATACTACACCAATGAGAGTCATTCATTTAAAATAAATGGATCAATGTATTTCCAGCAACAGACCGGAGCGAACAAAAGTCTGGCAGATAATGCAAAACTGTTACTGTGAAATGAGCGGGGTGCTCTGGGACATTGCTTATTACCATAATACAACTCTCATTGTAATGAGACGAGGCCGGCTGAAAATGTGATTTTTTTTTGTCCTTCATACTGCGGTGCTAGACAATGGTTTCAGCAGTGTCCATGTAACAGTGTCTTCAAGTTATTAGTCAGTTTTACATCATCTGTTTGGCTGATGAGTGGGGGCTTTTGAACAGAATAATGATCCAATTATTTGATGAATTTTCTGATGTAGAATAACTTTGATGGCGGTTGTTGGCAGTGCATTTGTGCACATTTCCCCCTCAAATCTAGACATGCATTCTGCATTATATGTTGGTTTAACTGTCCCTGGAGATCTAACACAAATAGCATTAGTTTAAGAATACACCAAATTCTGAGTTATAAATCTGTTAACCTACTGCAGGAAAAGGCGGAAATAGAAGTACAGTACAGTACAGTACAGTACAGTACAGTACAGTACAGTACAGTACAGTACAGTACAGTACAGTACAGTACAGTACAGTACAGCAGCACTCAGATTCTTATTAAGAAAAGTGGTCACTGAGCATCTTTGCTTCTGTCATCAATCTCCCAGATTACCTCAGGAAGATTACTAGCCTGGTGCTTTTCACATTGCCTCTTATCTGACACAATCCACACACAAAAACTCACCCATCAGGAAAGTATGTGTTTTTTTTGCCAAAAAATTTAAAGAAAAACACGTGCGTCCACGCTAGGGCTGTGCTCAATGTGTCAGTATGGCAGTATATTGTGTTGTACCGTGTTTTTAAGTTGTTCACTCATTAAGACTTTGCCTTTGCTGATATACACGATAATAAAGAACAACCGCTGTAGTAAAGTCTGTGTAGGACATGGTCATTATTGAAAATCTGATTTTATTGTGATTTGCTTTGTATCGTGGCCGCTGTATCGTGATATGTATGGGAAGTTGTAAGCAACAACCAGCAGTAATCAACAGATTACAGACTTGCTTTTTCCAGTTTATTGGAAACAAACACAAGTGCTGCGCCCTTCAACCGTTTCGTACACACATGCACAGGAAGCTTCCACGCTGGCAAGCTTACCATGCATTTAAAGCCCACCACAAGGAATGAGAGCACACAGCTCAGCAGCAGAACAAGTAGAGGCAGGTTTAGAACAATAACATTGGAATAGAAACAGTAACAGCTCACAACCCTAATGCAATTTCAAAGTAATAATGATGAAGAGTAAACCACTAACAGGATACTGAAGACACCTCGACAGATGCTTGTTGTTTATTAAAGAACAGGAATTATTCTGAGGTGTATCCTCAATCAGCAATTCAGGGTCCCTGAAACCGAAGCAGCTAAGTTGAATTCAGCTCTTTTTCATTGTTGTATTTATACCCGTGCTTTTACTACCATTACTTAAATAATGTATGTGTTTTACATATTTTTGAATCCTTTCTTCCTTCCAGCCTTATCCTTTGCAAACTTATTTCAGTTTTGGGAGGTACTGTTTGCTGATCCACACACAGATATGTTGGGCATTCATAGTATAATTGGGTAAAAGTAATCCCTCTTAGAAAAATTGAAGAGAGCAGCTGGTAGCTAAAATACTTCTTGTAAAAACAAAGCCATTTACGAAATGAACAAATGTCTAACTTTTCCATGACTGTTGAAATTCTTAGCTTCTTTCTGTGAGAATAAAGCAAGAAGGCAGAAACAACTCACCTGTTGCTCTACTTTGTTCCTACCCAGTGACACTGAGGATTTATCTCAGCTGCCAGATGGGGGAGATAAAGCTGTTCTAAACCCCTTACAGGGGGCTTCACATATTGTAAACAGACAATTATCATCAATGGACACTCAACACGACAGGAAGCTCGCCCTGCTCCTAATATACAGACAGACAGCAGCAGGGCTTTAATCACCTGACTGCCAGGCAAGCTTAGGCTGCGCAGGTGGAGTGGAGGTTTAAGAATGAGGGAGAGAGAAAGAAAAAGATGGAGGAAAAAAATGAGAATGACAGAAGGACACAAGTAGAAGAGAACGACCAGCAAAAGGGAATATCTGCCAGGCTTTACTGTCATCCCAAGTGCTACCAAAACTGACAGCCCAGCTAGCAGAGATACCACATGATTATTTCTGAGCACAATGAACAGAATTGTTGCTGGCGCTGCCCCAGAGGCTGGCAGAGCTACAGTGAGCTGTTTAGGATGGCCTAGTAACTAAGATATGACAGCTAATCTTCTTAGGAAGCACACGAGAGCTGAGGATACCGGATACAAGGTGGAGAGGGCACTGGTGAGTCTTCAAATAAAACCGTAAACATATTAAATGTAGTCCTTAAATAAGTTAGAAACAAAAAAAGGCTATCAGCAATTTGTAGCACTGTAATAAAATCTAAATATGACAGCACTAATTATACAGTAACATTGCATTTCCACACTTTCACTACTACTTTTCAAAGATGTTACAAATAAGGATTTACTATACTCCCATTGTTATTGCTGGTAAAAGAAAATGTCAAAGTCCTTTGACAACATTTAGCAGTAGATGGATAAACATTAATTTTCTCAAGTGAATGTCCAGAAACAACAGCTATACTTGCAGCATTAATAGAAAACGGGCAGAAACGTAGGGCACAGGAATCAAGCATGTGCCCTACATATGGCGTATTGAAATAGAGATACTCTCGATAATATTTTTTTGGAATAATCCTAATTGGATGTTGATTATTACTAATAAACCCCCCTAATACCCCCCCAATACCCCCCCCCCCCCCCAGGGGCTGGGGGGGGGGGGGGGGGTTTGGGGGGGGTTGGGGGGGGG
>CAAKHC010009050.1:111387-128638 GCA_901007825.1 Macroramphosus scolopax | reverse complement strand
GGACAAATGACAATAATGTTGGGATTTATGAGGACTATGCATTCAAAGAAATTCAACAAGCGTTAACGATGCTTTGGGAATAATTTCCTTACTTGAACAGCAATGTGTTGCAAAGTTACGTTTGAAAAGAATCTTCATTAATTCACCCGAGACAGCAGGCAGGGCATTCAGACGACAGTGGATATTTCACTTGCAGATCTCACAAGGGCCTGTTGCCTTGAAAACAGCTAACGTTAAACTAAAGAGGGAGAAGACCCACCCCTCAGTCACCATGGCACACACCACAACAAACCACCCCCGAACAGAGCAGGTTACTGAGGGTTCCTCACACACACTCAAGCCTAACTTACATAGTTAAACGTGTTAACGTATCCGTTATGAACTGTGCATTACTCTAACATTACAGACAACGGTTGGTAACTGTAAGCTAGCAAAGTTAACCATAGTGACAGTTTGAAAAGTTGGTTCAGTTTTCAGCGTGACTATCACTTACTCGTAATTTATACACCAAAACAAACAATATAAAGACGAATTTCAAATATTTAAGTTTGGAAACTTACTTTTTAAGGGGTCACGTAGGAAATATTTCTCCCAAGAAAGCCAGCTTCTGATATTTCCGGAGCTAATTAAAAGTCTTGCGGAGTGTAGCACGGAATTAGCTGGCACTATAGTTACCCAAGACATAGAACGTATACGATTTAGGCCTGAGTCTTGTCTATAAGGCTTTTTTCACCTGTCTA
Source organism: Macroramphosus scolopax (assembly GCA_901007825.1). Lineage (NCBI taxonomy): Eukaryota > Metazoa > Chordata > Actinopteri > Syngnathiformes > Centriscidae > Macroramphosus > Macroramphosus scolopax. Next base: position 127,898 of record CAAKHC010009050.1, on the reverse strand, counting down.
CCAAGTAAAAAGTATGTCCTTCCAAAGAGTGTTCCTGGGCCTGACGTGAAGTTTTTATACTGTTATGCTTAACCTAACCATTTCATTTTGAGTTTGTTCTTGATGTCAGTTTTGTTTGAGTTGCGTTTCCTTAGAGGCTGAATTCAGGACAAGTAATGCCCAAGTACTTCAGCTAAAGACTGAGCGCTGATTGGTTAAGAGGCTGCTCAGGGGTGGTGCTTAGAGAACATTAATTTGAAGGAGATGAGGATGAAGTTCATATCTGTGTCCACAAGGGAGCAGCATTTCCTTACTTTTTACTTTAAATCATCCAAATTTAAGTAGTAAATCTTGCTTCAATCCATCCTTTTAATTTCTCATTGTTATTATAAACATAGGTTTTTATGAATAAACAATCATGCATAAAACAGAAACAAGTAATAACCAAATGTAGACATTAAAAAAAGTTTCATCTCCAATCCTTGCAATGGCTTGGTTCACATGTTTATATGTTTTCCTTATGCAGGTTTCATTATGTTTTCTGTAGTATAATAATGACTTTCATTAGTTTAATACCATTTTGAATGGGTAGGATACAACAAAAAAGCTAAAGTACCCTTAACAGAGTAAAAAATCGCAGAGGATCAAACCACTGGCGCAGTCCCAAAACCTGGTATGCATGAGAAGACCGCCTGGAGGTTCAATCAGGCCGTCGTAGGCAGATCTGGCTGTATGTTCTCTGCTTTCAGGAAAATACAAAGACACATTTGCAGATTCTGCGGCAGCAGGTCACATTTATGTCAGTTTGTTTATGCTAACAAAGAAGAAACAAACAGAAGAAAGTCATATCCCTGAAATCATCTCTTGACTGCAGCCAGCAGAAAGTAACACCAGCAGATGACATGTGGACTCATGAATCATAATATCTTCCAGAAACTTGGCCTAGTCTGCCCACAATGCCGGTTTGGTGAATTTGAAACTAACTTAAGGCTGCAACAAGCAATATTTTCAGTATCAGGGAATGTCTGGATTTTTTTTCTTCATGATATTGTCAATAAAACTTAAGAAATGGTGACAAACCTCCCAGCTGAAGGGGATGTCCTGAAATGGTTTGTTCTATCAAACCTGCAGCCCACATTCAAAGATTTATAATTTATAGTTATAGAACAGAGAAAATGAGCAAATCCTCATATCTTAGAAGCAGGGAACAGAAGAATTATTTCTTAATGATGTATATTATTTATATTACACACAAGCATTTAAATGACTAGAAAGGCACTAAGATCTCAGATGTTGGTCAAGGTTCATGTAATAGTTCTTGTCAAATGAATGAAAATATTCATCCTGTTTTGCTCATGCTCCACCCCGACTCCAAGAGTCATGAAAATTGGCCTGATAGTGTTGCATAGTCCTGTTGAGACAGAAAGACGAACCAACAGACATATAAAAACATACCCTCATTGGCAGAGGTGAGAATGGATGGAGTATAATGTAGCACAGGGTGCCCGACAATATCAAAGTGTGCGATGTGCCGGATCATCTGTACCACAGGAGATATTTCATGCACTATAGTGACAACATTGTTAGCATTAAATACTTCATTATATGACTATTACCAGTAGTATGCTGTGCCTCCACTCTCCTGAGAAGACTTTCATCTATGGGACTTGGCTACAGTTTTTTCCATCATCATCAGTGCTGTCAGCCTCTGAAGGCTCACATTGTCAGGTCCAAGCAGGGCTACGGACGGCATTCTATTTCGTCTCAAAGGTGTTGGAATGTTGCGATCAGGGCTTTGTGCTGGTTGGTCCAGTTCTTCCGTACCACATTCTTTCACTGTCACATTATAACAAGAAAGAGCCTTCACTAAACAGTTGCAGTAGCGTTAGAAGCCGACCAGCCATGCTTATTTATTGGCATTATGGGGCCCACTATATTTTTGACTTCAAAATAAAAGTAGACAGTTTGATAATTTTATGTAGTTATCTTTATTGGAAAATTAAACACACTTTCTGTATAAATAGCATGTAATTATACAACACTCCTCGTTAAAATGTGCAGGAAGCAGGCAAAAAGATGGACTGACTGACTGACAGGAGAAACAAAAGCAAAAGGGGGCAGCTGAAGAGCATCGCAGGGTAGAAAATGAATAATAATAATAAAGCGGGAGGCACACTCAGTGAAACAAATAAACATTATCAGCAGATCCAACACGGGATGTCGGGCGGACGTCTGAACACTGCAGGTAAACTGTGGTTCAGGTCTGAAGGTGGTCATGTCAGGGCCGAGGCCAGCGCCTCTCTGTGTTGGCACCTGATTAATAGGCTTGTCAGCATGTGTCATTGTTTCCTTCCATCACCCTGGCCTCTTAATATTAGGTCAAAGAGGAGGCGGAGCCACTATCACAACATGTCTGCCAGACAGCGTCTTCAAGGAGTCACACAAAGATGAACCGAGCTGTGATGAGGAGGGATGACTCTTCACTTAGCTATAGTTTATAAATATATAAAAACTGAAAAAAGGATGTAGAGTTCAAATAATAATGGCTGTTCTTTTCCTTTGGAATTTTTCATAATCTCCTCGCCTCACTGAGATATATTTGCATTTCTCTACATTTCACCTGAGCAGGGTAAAGCCTTCAGCAGAGAGAGAGGTTCAGCGTCTTGCGAAGGAACTTTGGCATCGATCGACACACGGAGCTGTTGCAGTATTTGAACCAGTGACTCTCCGGTCAATGAGACACAGTCACCTCAGTTAGTGATTAGTCGGTGAAATGATACAATAAGAGAACTGCAACAGGAACTCTTGTGAGGACAGCGGATCCCAAGAAAGTCATATTTTCCTGTGTGTAGAAGACGTTTAAAGATTCCTAACTATGGTTTGGTGTCAAGCCATTGTATTTTTTAGGCACTGACCCGATTGTGTTCCTCTAACTGAGTTAAACGTCGGCTCAGATTAGAACTTCTCTTCACTTTGATTGCAGAGTTTCAAAGTAAAATCCTACATTAGCCAATGTTAGACAGTATTCAGGGAGATGGTTGGAAATTACAAGCTTTGTAAAAATCAATATTTGAGATTCTCTTGTTGAATGAAACATTTGAGTGATATTCAGTTTAACGTTGAATTACAACATATTTCATTATGAAATATTTTTTTCTCAAAATAGTCATGAGAATGTTTCTGTTTTGGTCTTTTCATGCAAGGTTTTGACAATAATATCAGGGATGCACCAACTCCGCTAATGATTCTTTCTGTTTGTTTATTAAGTATATGTTGTTATTTGTTCCTCATTTTCGTGCCCGTGCAACAATGAAATCTTCATTCAATGAAAGTCTTTGATCCATACATCACACTGACTATGAATAAGCACATCATACACATGTATGAGACAACCTTAACAGATAAACATCAACGAGCTGGTGGATGTCGTTTTATTTGCTGATAGGCCGATACTGAATGTGGGCAGAAAAATCGGTGCATCCCTAAAAGATACAGAAGAACATCCGCCTGGTCCATTACATGAAAAGTTGTGTAAGATTTTGCTTTGGTACAGAAAGTTATGATCGATGATGCCATTTTAAATTGATCCTCTGTCATTGGTGACAGTGTTTGTTAAATGACTTAAAGGGTTTTATCAGTTATAGAATCAGAACAATGCCTTCAAACCGTAAAGGAAATCGAATCCTTCAGTACCTGAAAGAGAATCAACATCAAATCCGATTGGCTGATGGTTTTACTCTGCCAGATCTGATTAGCCTCCATCAAAAGGCTGCCGGTTGTACTGTGAGATGATAAACGCTCTCTCTTTTTGTCTCCTCTCCTCTCTGAGGGAGGCGTCACGTGTGATGATCGAGTGCTCGGCTCAGACAAAAGCCTTCATCCGTGTGTCTTTACACATTCGATTGTTTAAAGGAGAGTAAATCCACTGAGAGGACGCACGCCAGCTCTCATCTGCCTTATCTGCCTATCTCACTCTTTCAGTCTCACACACACACACACACACACACACACACACACACACACACACACACACACACGCACACACACACACACACACGGAATTACCAGTGTTTTATGTGGTTGTAGTGATTTAGGTTCATTCATTTACAGATATTGATTTTGAACATGTCCTGAACATGTTCACAGTTAATTTGTTTAAATCAGGTTTGTGGATGAACTGAAAAAAAAGGGGTCTGGCCCTAAAACGAGTGTCTAGTTTACTACGGTTTAACAATTTGGAGATCGACAGGAGGAATATGATGCAAACGGAGCGTGACTGCACTGCTGCTCTCCTCTTTAAGTCCTCACCAGAAGGATACAGTTGTATTTGATAGAAGTTTCTCACAGAGCTTCACGTTTGGTATTCTTCAATACGCCCAGACTACAGCTTCACTCCCTCGTGTGACTCATGCAGCAGCTTCTTTGATGACACTGGCTTTATTTGCTGCCTCCTTGTTTGCAGATTTGTCTTTTTTTTTCCTCTTCATACTTCGACTGGCAGACACACACACACACACACACAAACAAAACAAAAACACTCAAATTAGTTCATACTTTTACCTGCAGCCTAATGAATCTCTGGAGTAGCAGATGGAGGATGTTTGCTGTACATCCTCTTCATGCCTGCGCTCTTCCTGAGAGGAAGAAAATCAACTCCAAAACAACAATCACATCTTATTCATTCAGTCTTCACCCTCAAGTCGTTCTCTCTCTCTCTCTTTCTCATCCTCTCTGCGCCCGCTCACTTCATCTCACTCCTCCTGATTGCTTATCTCTTAATTGTTTTTCTATAAATGGATCAAACGTGTGCGTGCGTGCGTGTGCGTGCGTGCACCCTCGTTCCATGTGGGCGCACGTGTGAAGGAGCGTGGCTCAAATCTGTGGCGGCGTCGTCCTCTAAATGTCTCATTACTCCCCTCTTGGGTGTAATTGCTGCACGGAGCTTGGCTTCAGCGAGCCCTCCAGGGACAATATGATTAAAACTATGAAATTACAAAATAAAATCATCAATTGTTATCCACAGGGGGGAGAAGAGGAAGAAAAGCTGAGTGGCGATAGCAGGAAGCTGAAGGATTTTATCCCTTCTGAGAGCATGTCCACACTCAACTGGCCAAATGGTCGGTTTTTTTGTTGCAGTTTCTCTTTTCAATTTGCCGTCCAGAGCACCGAATGTACACGCTGGCCTTGTGTTGTATTGGGGATGATGGAAAATCACTACAGAACAGGTGTTTTTATGTTGTCGGATGCTTTTGTGATCATCTGATGCCTCCAAGCAGCAGCAAACAGCTGAAAAACTGTTTACATAAAAAAAGTAGCATTAATGTCTGACCCTTCGTCACAGCGTTGTTACATTCAAAGCAGAACGGCTGAAGTTTGGCTGTATTGAAACAAGTAAGGAATGACTTGTAACTGATTGCAGTAATAACTCCCAGGAGCGAGTGATCACCAAGCAGCAAGATGCTTAGAAGATTAAAGTGGATACATTCAGCGCCTGGAAATATTCCCATTTCTTACATTTTTCTGAAATAAATTTGACAAGAACTTTGTCGTAGCGGTGCCAAGAATCGTTCCACTGGGAAACACGGGCAGCAGAACTCCGGAAAACCTGCTATGTCAGCATCACAACGTGAAGCTCAAACCCCGATAAAGATGAGCCCTCTGCAGGGGCGGAGCATGGCTGAGCCAGGTGTGCTTCACATCGCCGCCTGTAACTTTTAGAGATGCAGAAACAAAGGTCGTTTGAAGCCTTAGCTGCGCCGCTTACCAGCGATTACCCCGACACTCACACACAGGTGTATGTATGAAGTCTAAATTTGGAGGAGGAAGGACACAAGTGATGAATTACTGGCAGGGAGTGATAAGTAATCATTGTACTTCTTTAAAGAAACCTTGGTAATAAATAAAAGAACGAGGGGGATTTCTATTCTTTGTATTGTTAGCAATTAGCAACGTTAGCCAGCCGAGTGTGTGTCGCGGGAAAATAATACAGATAGAACACAAATGGAAAAGAAACAGGAAATGATGCTTATTGTTTGGTGACCAGATGAAGATCAGTCATGTGCACAGCATGTCCTCATGTCTGATCAAACAAATAGGAGCATGTTGTGAGTATCTTTGTTATGTTATGGCCAATAGTATTTCTGTAAAACCTGCCCAATTTCACCTCGTCTGGTCTGAGTTACATCACCTTTGAAATATATTACTATATGTTGATGATGCAACTGAGGTTACAGGTTTATATTCCATATAGGAGCATCTGTACAGTATATAGCCTTTGCATCTGTATCTACATTTGTTCATTTTTACATATATAAATGCAACCTTGTAAAGTCAAGTGTGATTCAGTCTCTGATGTCTCAGTTGTCTCTCAGATAGTAGCAAAAAATAAATAAGATAAACTGACCGTGGTATGTTGGAGGGCTACAAGAAGTTCCAGTGGTGGCAAATCCACAACTTTCAACACTAAGAGAGCAAAATATAAGTTATATAGGTTTTACTATTTTCCATTGAAGTGCATAAGGTCTCACAGTGGGGAGGTAACAGGTTGAAGAGAATCCTGAACAAAGTACACGGAGGAAGTTATGCCTTGTAAATGTGAGCGTTGTGTCCAGATTCTTGGGAAAAGAAAAGAGCTGGGAGATCAGGCGGTGGTCTATTCATGTCTATTTAAAAGAGTTGTGCCGTATGAATGTCTTCCCCTGGTTTTTGTCCTTGAACTCATCTTCTGTTGGTACCGCTCGTCATCGTTTCCCCTCTCCCGTTCCACTCAGCTATAGAGCTACATTGAACTCAGTCACTAGGAAGTCCACATGGTCCCTCTCTTTGGTCTTGAAGGCCTCAGCGATGAGGCGTGCTGCGTCCTTGTGCTCGCGGCCCCTCAGGGAGACCCCGTTTACCTCAAGGATCACCTGACCCACCTTCAGCTGGCCACAATTATGAGCTGAGCCACCCCTCTTTGAAAGACAGAGAGAGACAGAGAGAGACAATGTGAGTTAGCAATTTGTGATCATGATCAAATCTAACAAGTCATGCTTGTTAACAGGTGGCATTCATCAAGTTGAAACCAGGCATTTGCTGAATCTGACTGCATTTGTTCAATCAACGCTCCCGGGAAAACAGATACAAATACGTTCCAGCATCAGGCTCGTTAAATCTACTAAAGCTAATACAAGCTAAGACAAAAACATGAAACTCAAAGCCGATGCAGTGCAAGAATGAAAACAAAACACAGCAGTATGTGAGAAAATAAGATTTACTTAAAGTATTGTGTCATAAAAGTGAGCCAGGGCATTCTTTGTTTGGTCACTGGGTTGTTGATACGCCATCCAAAATGCTTGTTGAAGTTTAGTTGTCTATTAAATTACTATGGAAAGAATCTCAGAAAGGGAAATCAAAGCTGAAATCGATGAACTCCGCTCAGGTTCAAGGCTAACAAGCCAACAAAGAAGTCCACTTTCAGGCCTCTAGCAGGGTACGTTGCATTATGTAGAAAAAGCTATTATGAAAATCATTTCTTCCACTTAATGCATTATATAATTTTTAGAACTTGTTTATCGATCACTCTCCTTCACTACTGCTGAATCTTTGATCCGCTCCGTCACCGCATCCAGAATGCATTGCAAGCCTGCTCACACATTACCGCTCCCGTGACCACATCACCCCTGTCCTTGAAGTAGGTTCACTAATGGATTCACAATTAAAAACACACATACAGCCCTCCATAACCAGGCCCCTGCCTACCTCACAGACGTGCTCCAGCCTCCCCACATCTTATTATCTCTATTATTGTTATTTGCAATTACAGGACTAATTGAAGATATCTTCTGGGGTACAGGGGACTCCCGTGTTTGCCTTCCCTACCCAGAGCTTAAAGCTCGGCCCCAATTGAGGTTTATATAATACAAATGACCTACCAGATTCCAGTGCCTGTGCCAGTGTGGGCTCGGATCAAGGTCCAGGTTAAAAGTCTGTGTTAAAGTCTAAGCAAATATAACAATAATGTACTACACAAATTAAACAAATACTGTAGTTAGATCTTTGTTGTGACTGTTTTTTTCCCCGGAAAAACTTGGCTCAAGGCTGAATGAGTGAAAAAACAGATTTTAGATTGACAAATTCAACCTCTTCTGGAATTGAGTGATTACAATCAGCTTGGCAGCCTTTATTCGAAGCCCCCTCAATGCATCCATGCTCTCTGCAAACTTGAACTTTGCCCTCTTGGATAACTGAGAAAAATGCTCCCACAAGGTAACTGCATGATTCAGCTCCCACCTGCTAAAACCCAAAGCCTAGCTGATCATTGTTATACAGCTGAGATAGCCCTGCTTTAATGTTGTAGCAAATATACAAGCCAGTTATCTTGCATGAACATGGAAGATATTGCTCTCTGGCATCATCCATCATATTGTTTACTCTGCCTCGGTGATGAGTATGTTGCCGGTCACAACCACTCAAACAGAAATAACTGTCATAACGTGCTTGAAACTTTGAATTCAATCTCTAAAAGCTTCAACATAACAGTAAATGATGTTGTTGACACCCGGACTTGTGAATCGCTCCACACCTACATTACACGTAGACTAGGAAACAAACACACACTTTATTCATGGGTCCAAGTAAGATATCAAATCTTTAATTTTGTGCCTGTTTCATCTTCCCCCTCCTCGTGACAGATGACATCCTTACATGTGACTAGGATTGATAGAAACACCAGTAGTATCTTCCACCTCGGGATTGCATGGTCACCGCTCTTATTTACTGAACCTACAACAATGACTCTGAGCAGGGAGGTATCAAGATGGGATATGGAGGTGACAAAGGGCTGTCACTTCAGCAGGTGTGATTGGGACTGATAAGTGCTGGTCATCCTCTGTAGCTGTGATTGAAGGGACCGGAGGCCCTTGTGACTATGAGATAGGAAACACAGAATCCAGAGCTTTGCTTTATCTCAGTTCTTTACTTCCTCTATTGCAGAGAGGCAGAATAATGCAGGGCACTGGCTTTGATATGATGCCATCATCTGTCCCCCCGGAGAGATCCGATGCCCCTCAGACAGCCGGAAACCAGATGAATGTTCTTTTTCCTTGTGTTTTTTCCCAAAGCAAATTTATCATTCTGAGGTTTGGTCTCGACTGGGAAAACCACTAAGGTTGTGTGATTTGCTAAAGGGCCTAATAGCATTGAGTTAGCTTTCCCCAGGGGAAGGAGCAAAGTTTTTAGAGCTCACTTTTCCAGCTTGAAAAATGGGACATGCAGACCGTCTCCTTCTTTACCGCATCAAGTGACCTGAGGCCGCCATCTTGGCTCTACAAATAACTTGGCTTTTTCTGGCTTGTAAAGTTTGCATCTCAGCAAACTGAAAATGTTGATAAATTCAAAGCATCTACTGAACGTGTACCTTCCATGCAATAACAAAAATATAAAGCATGATTAGAGACCCAGAAATAACTCAGTGACACGTCTTCATCGTTAGCTGCTTCCCCTTTTTAAACACTCTCAGCTTCCAGTTCTCTCATACTGCTGATGGGCGCTCCCTCCACCTTCCCACCTCCGCCAGTCTCCTCAAAATCCTCAGCTTCAGTAGCCAATCAGTACCAGATCATCGTCACCGCCAGCACCGGTGTCGAGGCTCCAGGGGGATTTATCTTACTGCCGCTCAGGCCAGACATACACAACTTCAAGGAAACTCCCTGGGGAGTCCAAGTGCCAAGACTCCCCCTATAAGGTTTAATCATCACATATCTTCTGTCGGAGTAAATAAATTCATGTTCACTTCATTCCCTTGTTTCTCGGGATTGAACTAGCATTTGTCCTTGGATTTGTACCACACGAAACAGAACAATAGTTGGGTAGTAAAAACACATTTGGTCCCACTGCGATCCAATCCTTCCTCCCATCGCACAGCCACCAAATACAGCATCCACCCACAGCTCAGGACCTCTGCTTCGTCCTCTGTACAAATTCTGCCCAGTCCATGTTTACTTCTTTTTGCATCCTTTACACTTGTGTCCTTTCTTTCAGCACACTATTGGATTTTGAAAGTGCACATTTCCAAATCCTTTTCTCCCTCCACTCGCAATCAGCAATCTTTTGTTATTTCAATCACACACCTATTTGGAGTGGGAGGCTGAGAGACGGCTTCGAGCCGGCTGTTCTCTGGTTCTCTGTGGTCAGGGGAAGAAGTGGTGCCACAGATCGTCCTGAGCTGATGCGAGGCTTTGTTGACTTGCAAATTACCATGGCAGACAGATACATGCACACCAGGTCACAGTAATAGCTTTCTTCAGCGATGACGGACCTGTTGAGCTTTCAGTATTTGGATTCCACTCTGCATATCCTGAATCTGAGTTTCCTACAACTTTTGACTGCAGACATACCACTAATGTAAAATCTCTGCTTTAACGGTACATGTGCAACTCTTCGATTAACAACTGAATCTGAGTTAAATGTTATGTATTATAAATGTGCATATTTAAACTCAGCTTTTATTTAACAGATGCTGGATAATCTCTGCTGGCTCTGCCTTTATTCATAAGCATTAACAGCCCTTCATACAGACTGCGTGACACTGTGAAACTGATTGTGTTGCTATGGTCTCCGAACAGTCGAGCCTTTTCACGGTGACCACTAATGTTATCATCTCCGCGAGAGCTCAGCAGGATCTCAGTGTGAATGCAGATGCGGTGTGAATCCATATAAAGCCTTGAAGGACATCACTCCTCACCTGGAAGGTGGACATGCGGTATCATCCCAGAGAGAATCGAAAAGGCATGAAGGAGAATAGATACAGCTGACGGTGTGAGGAGAATATTCACCCACGGTGGAGGTGACTGCACTCTGTTTGCCTCACCTGTATAGTGACAATTCGTGGCAGTGGCTGACGAGTGTTAGCTCCACCTTCAATGGCAATACCCAGGGTGCTGGCACTCTTTGCCACCCTCACTAGTGTAGAAGTGGGCTCCAACAGCCCCGGCTAAAGTACGGGAGAGAGAACAGCACACATTATAGTATAAGAAGAGAATTATTTATGCTTATATATAAACTGGAATAGTCATAACCAAACCTCCCTTTGTCGCTACTATGAATACATCTATTTTTCTGCCTTTGTTTATTCAAGGAAGCGCTTCATTCCCAAGAGTCTTCTCATCATAGATTTACTACACCCTATGATCTATACATGAGTAGTCACATTGAAAAGCTTCACAAAGCCGATGACAAAATAAATCCCCTTTGACTTAGTTGATGTAAAGTTGTCATTGTTCCCTGTCGTTCACATTCACGTTTGCCCTCGTAAAGCTACTGATTTGCCAGTTTCTGTAATTCAGTGGAGGTTTTTCTGTCTCTATAAAGCTGAAGTGTGATCTGGGGATTTCATTTCAATAGAAATGGTAGCAGCGCTCCCACATGTACCTTAAAGTATGTGCTCGAAAAAAATAGGAGTAAAGTGCTTAAAAGCTTCATAGAACAGCTAATTCAGGACCAGAAGTGAACCTTTTAACATCACAGAATAGTTTGATTCATTCATGATCCAGCAGATAAGAATAAGTAAACTTTAACCAAGACATGTTAATATTACTCATTACTTTGTTATCATTCCGTAAGGACACAAGCCAAAGAAACAAGCTACAGGCTGCAGAAGATCCCAAACCAGGCTGAATACACAACATACTTCATCCTTCTCCGTTAAGTGGCCTGGAAAGAATATCTGAGGAGATTGAGAATGTCATTAAGTAAATGTAAGAAAGTTCTTAAGCACAAATAACTTTATCTTTTCAGCACCCCCTTCTTGACAACTGCTACTCGTCAACAAATCGAGAGCTTTTCCCTTTCTGACCTTCACTTTTCCTGCCTAATAATTTGCCATCTAACACCAGACACACTCCTCCCATCCTTCCTATAATCCCTGCCATCAATCAACAAGAACCACAAAGCATTTCGAGTTGCATTAGTCCACCCTGCGGTGACTGATGAAATAGATGATGGAGCGTTTGACTGAATGAATGACATGAATGATAAATAAACAGACGCGTAAAACAAAAATAAACAGTTTGAGAGAAAAGAGGGAGGAGAGATTAGATCACAATTAGAACTGACAACAGGTTCATATTAAAGTCCGTCAGTTTATCAAAGTGTAACTCCTGGCTTGTTCTTCAGCACACATTTGTACTTCTATATTTATGAGGACCCATAGTGCCAAATTGTAGCTCCTCTACCCAACAACTCCTTAAATCTACTTCTAAGCTTAAGCTTTAAAAAGTCTTTCAAGAAACCCATTAGAGGAAGTGAGGTTTGACCACAATATATCTTTTTAACATGTTCTCATTTGCTGAAGATGAGCACTTCTATGAAATATAGCACCAGCTCATAACAGAAATCCTTTCCGTATAGAGCAGTTCGTAGTTTGAAAGTAATTCAAAATGACCACATGTGGCAAAACATCTCTCAAGGTGCAAAGCTCATCTGGTCCTCACAAAGATAGATATACAGCAGCACACCCAGCTAAATGAATCAAACACATTTCCGCCCCAGTTTAATCGGCTCATCTATCCATGTCTGGCACACAGCTGCCCCCTCACCGGTTTGGTGGGGTTGCCCCCGCCGCCCCCCTGGCTTTCTTGAGGGCGGCGTGTGCGTGAGGAATGGGAGCTGCTGTCTTTGCTGATGTGTCCTGACTCAGCTATGTCCACGCCGCTGTCCTCACTGAGGGTCTGGCCACTGTCTGACAGCTGAGACAGGGCGCCACCTGAGGGGGAGCAGGCAGACTTGAGATCAGCTGTTTACCCGCTCTCTGGAAACAACCCGCAATCACTTCATCGGTGAAAACTGGTCCTAAGCGTCTGTTAATTTTCCCCTTTTACTGTAACAGCTCTCCTGAGTTTAGTGGGATGTAACTGCAGAGGAAAAACACGACATCCCTCAACCTGTTTTTAAAACTCAATTCAAGATTAAATGCTTATTAAGACTGATGATGTTTTGCATCATCAGTCATATATAACGTCTGGGTAAACTCTCATTGACGCACATTTTGCCCAAGTAATACGATATTCGGAGAGATTGTACATATATTTATACAGATCTTGGGCAGTAATCCGTAAATGATCCCAACTGCAGCAGCTAATCTGAATGTTCAAGGGAGATACTGCCGATACGTCTAAGAGGTGAGGTGAGAAACAGCATTTTTATTTTAAGGCTTCCATCTATAAACCTTTTTGTAGACACATAAACACAGTTACAGTTTCTACAGCTCTGACGCAGTGATGAAATCCATTGCAGTAGTTTGTTCAAGTATTACTTCACAGATAATTGTATTGGTGAGTACAGGTGAATGTACTGATGTACTGTGGAACATACTTTTGTATGTATGTTTTACATGTTCTTCTAATTAATACGTACTTGTTACTAAGGAGAACACAAACGATGATGGCAGAAACTTCATCTACATTCGACCTCCTCTATCCTACTTTCCTCACCTCGAGCTTGGGGCAGCGGCCGCACCTCGTTGACGTCGGGCTCTGCGTCGGGCCTGTGAACCTCGACTGTAACAAACTGTTGCTTAGTGCCAGGCGAGGAGGCTTTGGACAGAGACGCTGTCTTAGGGGGAAGACAAGGCGGCGGACGAGGAGCTGGGAGTGGAGGTGGAGGTGGAGGGGAATGGGACATGGCAGCAGTGTCTGTGCCTCTGCTGGGGGACTGGACCCTGGGGAAAGGGCCGATGTGCCGGGCGACCATCGACAACTGAGCGGCTGTTATTTGCTCAGTCTTGGAAGGTGCAGTGGGTTCTCTCTTTCGGATGGCCGCATAATCTCTGAGATGCTCTCGTTTGTGATGTAGCAAAGGTGAGGCGGGGGCGTGTCTTGGCTCTTTGCTGGGGTAATGGGAGTTCGGGGCTGTGAAGTACAAGCCCGAGTTGGTGGATTCGGACGAGGGGCATTTGTTGAGCAGGTCTCTTCTGCTTGGGCGCCTCTGCACCCCTGGTGGGGGCGGAGGTTTGAAGGAGGGGGGGGGTTCGGCTGTGGTGGACTGTACGTCATCCTGAAGTGAGAGGATATTTTCATCATGATTGATTAGGGGTGACAGTGTACTGTGGCATAATATACCGTTAACAGGTTCTTACTTACTTGTTCACAAGCTTAAAGTCTCTTTAAACAGTGTTTTTAACTTCCAAATGTATTAACATGTCAAGAGTGGGTCAAAAAAACTTATTAGACACTCAGTTTTAGTGATAAAAGTCGTCCTAAAGACGGTCAATGCATCTGCACCAGGTTGGTGTTTTTTTCCAGCGTCATCCTGCATTTCCAGGAAACACAAATTTAACAGTGGAATGAACAACACTGAGATATGAGTGGGTTGCCAGTGTATGGAGTGAGACATAAAATGAGCATAAATAAACTTTCACAAAAAGAAAATGAAGGTATGATTTGAATGGCTGGCGGCTTTCTTCTTGACCTCCCTCTTGTCACCTCCTGTTCAGAATAGACAAATGAGACCTCTTGATACATCTTGTTGCTTTGGAGACTGAGTTCTCATGTTTTTTTTCATTCCCTTTCTTGCACAAATGGAAAGGAGAGAGCAGATTTTGACAGGCCAGGGGACATATAGTTATCAGCCTCTGCTCGCCTCTTTAAGCTCAACAGAAAAGGCACTTACTCTCTCCAGGTTCACCTTGTCTTTCTCTCTCTACTGTTCTACTCCAAACCAATCCACCATCAAAAGCCTGGAGGTTATGTCATCTCAAGTAGCTTCATCTTTCCCTCCCTATTCTCTCTTCTTAAAATCTTCAACACTTCACTTCTCCCCTGTACCGTATACATGTTTATTCGGCCAGAGGCAGGTTTCGCCTGCCTGCCGCGCTCACCAGGGAGATGTCGGCTAGCAGTGTGTTCAGACACTCCGGAGGATCCTGCGTTTGACTCTCTACCACGCTGTCGCTCTAAAAGATGCAGGAAAGAAACAGAGGAAGAGGGATAAAACAGAGAGAGGAGAAACAGAGAAGGGGGGGAATGAATATTGAATAAAGTGAGCGGGAGAAAGCTTCTGAGCAGGTGTTAAACACAGATGTTGGTTTTTCCCCCAAACAAACGGCAAATTCGGTTGCACCACTCTAGAAAAAAGGACAGACAGTCGGCATTCACTTGACAAAAGTCTATAAGAAAGGCATGCTCACGAACACACACACATGCATGTACACACACACACACACAGCACCCATGTCTTCCACAGGCAAAACACACATGATGTGGCGTGGTGGAGAGGAGGTCATATTGCAGCAGATTTCAGAGAGGAGCTGAGTTCAGAGAAAACGTTGCCCTTCATTTAACTCTTCTGCTAAACCAAAACAAAAGCCCCATCAATTCAGCTTAATAACCCCTCGCTGCTGCACGGGGAGCACTTACAGACAATTTATTTATCACAAGATTCAATCAACTGCTGCTCTGCTCTGATAGCCGGCAGAGCATGTTGTGCCGGTTTGATCATCCGCAGAGTATTTGTGTTATAGCGCTCACATGTTCCGAGCAAAAGGAGAAGGTGTTTGTTTGAAATGAAAAATGCATCCGTGTGGTTCGGAGAAAAAAAACGATTCCTGCGTCTGTGATACCACGGCAGACCCCGACAGAATGACAACATAGAAGACGTTTCCTCCCCGTCTCTTGCCTGGTTTGACAGTGTTCATGCTCTGTAACACTTGGGAGGCTCTTGTTGTTGACATGCCGGATTCTAGAGGGATCTCTCTGCCTGTTGTTCCTGCTGACAGACAGTGAGCTACATGTAGGTGCCGCTTGGATTTCAGGTGTCATGACACAGTGAACTTTTCTTAACAAACTTATAGTGAAGTCTACCGCTGGTACGGCTAGAATGAAGGTGAGCTATACCGTGCTTGTAACGGTGATTCATTTTATATGAAAAATAAGTAAAGTAAATCTAGTATACATCAGCGTACTGTTTAGGTAAAACTCCTATCAAACACATTGAACACTGAAGATGACAGTTGAGCTGCTGCAGCTTCTCCTGCAGGTCCGTGCTGCAGCGCTGCACACGGCCCGCTGAGTGTCTGTTCACAAGGTTTTACTGCTACAACATGTATGCTCAGGAAAAAAAACACCATAATGGCAACTCTTATTAAAAAGATGAATTTTTCCCTGCTGAGATCGCCTGTTGCAGCGTGTTGTTTAACCACACAAATGCAAATGTCGACTGGCTTTGAGTCACATCCGGTTGTGGGCGCGTCAGATGGCTGTTTGTTAGAAATACGTCCGTCCTGGTAACTCGTCAGCGCGTCAGTGCAGCTCTCCACCTCGCGTTGTCATTAATATATTCAGTGATTCAAACACCCTGCACTCTCTGGCTGCGCCGCAGACTCGGTGTGTCTCTGCACCGCTGCACGGAGGGTGAGATGAGAAGAAACGTACAGTTTTGTCCAATGAACAATTGATAATATATAATCGTATTAATGATAAATGCATTTATTTGACGAATTAAAAAAGACAAAAACGGTGGTGGGCGGCATATTGGTTGGTAGTGTTGATGTCCCAGTT
>CAAKHC010009050.1:94015-111367 GCA_901007825.1 Macroramphosus scolopax | reverse complement strand
TTGTCATTAATATATTCAGTGATTCAAACACCCTGCACTCTCTGGCTGCGCCGCAGACTCGGTGTGTCTCTGCACCGCTGCACGGAGGGTGAGATGAGAAGAAACGTACAGTTTTGTCCAATGAACAATTGATAAAAATATTAATCGTATTATTAAAGAAACAGGCCTCGCCCTCACCCTCACTTCATCTTCACTCAGCCACTCGTATTATGAGCAGTAGTTGTCCTGCTCTGATCATAGCCAACAACTGTTTAATGCCCAAGGTGAACTCCGGGGATACCTTGCCTGAATCTTAATCACTGCAATGCTTGCCAATGAACAATTGATAAAAATATATAATCGTATTAATGATAAATGCATTTATTTGATGAATTAAAAAAGACAAAAACGGTGGTGGGCGGCATATTGGTTGGTAGTGTTGATGTCCCAGTTACGTAAGGGTGAATACTCGGTGGATGACTCAACACCGTCTACCGGGACAAACCTAGTAATCGTTTTGAGTATGGATCCATGACTGTAAAGGATGATCAATTATCCTTTTTATTTCTTTAAATTATAACAGAATTAAGACTGAATCTTACACACACACACACACACACACACACACACACACACACACACACACACACACACGCACACGCACACGCACACGCACGCACGCACTTTTTCACACAAATAAATGCTCCTTTCCGGATGAATAAGCAGACACGAGGCGAAGCCCCATGTGAGGCTTGTAAATGGGAGCGACTGTTTGTTGGAAACATCTGCAGTCTGCAGCTTATCCCCACTGCCGGCTTAGAGTCTGTGTGTCTGTAGAGTATTTTTGTGTAAACATGTTTTAGGTCATCACTCGGATGCCGATACGTTCTCTTTTTTTTTTGCAGGAGCGACCGTAGGTTGGTAGATAACTTCAGTCCCAGCTGCACACGCTGACCATGACCGATTACAGTCTGGAACATGATCAATTCATTAACATGCATGTTTACATCCTTGTCTACATCTGATCTCTAACCTGTCGGATCTAATCCCAATCTGTTTTTTTATCATTTGAAATTTGGGCGGGTAGAAATTGTTGTGGTGCTCAGGTCCGTCAGCAGCTTCATTTTTTTTAATGAACTGATTCTCAGCCCTCCTTCCCACCCCCAATAGTACAAGTCCTTTACTGCCTCAAAAGTCATGATGTCATCTTGCCACGTCCGCTTGAACATAGTCAATTTGAAGTGGGTGGATGGAAACACTAAGGGATCAGAAAACACTGCAGAGATGTCCTGCAGTTAAATTGATGTCCAACGGGAAAGAAAATGTTTTTTACATACACACAATTTCATGTCAACATGCAATACATAGTTGTTTCCTGCTGGACTCAAGAAAGATTCTTTTAGGATGAGATAAAATAGATTAATATTAAATTAATAGAAACCTTGGCTATATAGAGGCAATATCTGACAACTGTACAAACAGGACGTGCCCATTCCTTTTCTTTGTGATCTCCTCAAAGAGAGAAGCCCTCAGGTTCTCTTCTTTTTATCTTTCCTGCCTGTTTTCTAGGCTGCAGCCGGGATTTCATCCAACGAAACCGCTCGGATCATCCTGCAGATTAATTATTACAACAGGAACTGTGTTGCCACAACTCCCTTTTATTTATGGGCGCTATTGTTTTTTGACCAAACCAGAGGATCGTACGTGTGGAGCAAACACTGCAAATCAATGTAGAGAAAGGAAATACAAGAAAGAAGAAGAACAACAAAGAAATTCACTGCAAAACCAAAAACCAAGTTGGAGTGTGTGTGAGTATCTAGTACACATCTGTCGACAGGGAATCTGACATCCACTTGTTCTAGTGTGTATCCTGCGTGTGTTGGTTTGTGCTTTATCACTTTCAGAAGTGACTCCTACCTCCATCATATCTATCAGCCAGAGCAGCCTTTCCTACAGAGGGAGGAAGGGAGGAGGTTTTTGAGATGCGGTGGACTTGAGAAGGTTATTGGAATGGAAGAAAAACACAACCTATCAAACACCGGCCAAGAGACACCTCAATATCAAAGGACAGGCAGTGAAACATGACAGCGTTCAGCCCGACAAAGTCACTAGATTGGAATCTGTTGTTTTTTTTGGCAAAATGTCACGCTCACTTTCACACACCCACATAAACACACACGCACACACACACACACACAGTCATGTTTCCATCACTTCAACGGACGGTACATTAACTTCGATTCATTTTCTGAAGACTCACACTAACTCAACTCTAACTCCATCCCTTCCTTTATCATGAACCAAGCATGCAGAACTTGCCCCCCGACAGTGAGGGACAGTCCCCAAAACACACACACACACACGCACACTGAGAAGACAGGAACTAATCAAAAGATCTTTCAAGAGTGAACCCTAAATCAAGAATAGCCAGATTATTATCCATCTAGTCAACCACACCGACCACTTACCCGGGCGGAGCTTAGGGTTGTGTTGGTCATGAAGCTGGCTGAAGATGAAGTCAGGGTATCTGGGTATGAAACCATGGACAGGGTGTCCGGTTGGTGTGCAGGAGCTCCAGCTGTACCCTGTCGCGCCTTTAGAGCCTGAATTTCCCGTCGCAGCACCATCCCGTCGAAACGCTCCAGGTCCTGTGGGGTGACCAGGCCTCGCACCTCCGACAGCAGGGAGAACTGAGGGAGGAAGAGGGTGAAATAATAGTTAGTTACATCTTCCTCCGACACATGGACCGTATATTAAGTATGGATTCCTGCACATATAAATATTTGATTCTTTGGGCGTGATTATTTCGCTCGTAATCACCTTTGCATGCGTGTTAAGCAGCTCGAACAGTGCCATGACCAGCTGATCCACACCGATGTGCCCGTCCCGGTACTCCTCCACATAGTAGCCCATGGTCTGCCTCTCCGACTCCGTCAGCAGGTGGCGTGCCTGCTCCTCCAGCATGGCCCGGGACTGGTTCACGAGGCTGGACAGGGTCACCTGGGATCCCGCCACACCCTTATAAAAGCCAGGCTGGTGTTGATGGAGAAGGATGTAGAGACAAACGACAAGATGGAGAAGACACTTTATTTATATATTTAAAGAACTGACTTACAATTTTGGCTTATTGTGGAGCGGAGAGGAACAAAACTAAAAGAGGGAAGAGTGAGGAGGAATACATGAAGCGGTTAAAAGAAAGATCAGAAGGGTTTGGAGTGAGGAAGACTTGGTTGAAGGGGTGAGGGAGTAAGGAGTGGAAAGATAGGGAGAAGGAGGGTAAGATGGATAGTGGTTCTAGGAGAGGAAGAGAGGGTTCAGGGACTGGCAGACGTGGCCAGATGGCCAGATATAGGAGGAGAACATGAAGGGAAAGGGATGGAGAATTGATGGGAAGCCAGGAAAAGAGGAGAAGAGGGATTTAACCGCAAAGACTCAGAGGTGAAGGTGGAGCAGGTGGACGGTGTAAGTGGAGACAAAGAAAGCTCATCAGGGCGCACAGAAAATGAACGAGACTATAAATTGCCCTCACATACGACGACAACCCATCAGTCTTTTCTTACCAAACATTTAATTATCATCCTACTTCTACCATCAACCACTGTCATTAAGGCTTGGCGGTGCTAACACTGCTGCAGGACAGAAACGTTGCTCTACACACATGTGGGTGGCAAGTTTTTCTGTTTTTTTTTTTTTTAAAAAGCTTTCATGTCCGCCCTTGGTGTGACAGCTGGCTTTCCTGCCAATCAGAGGAGCGACACTCTGGCACTTCGGAAACTGATGAGCTGCCAATATCGCTTCTCCGCTCCATATCCGTGCCGCTTTTCTCGCTGTCTGTTCCTTTTCTTTCCTCAGTTATCTGCTCACTAGCATGCAGCTTTCCTTTAATGAACTCCTTAATCAGCGACGCCGCTTCAAAGTGACAGCTTTGGGGTCTGAGACCGAAAACGGGGAGGAAGAAACAGGCCTCGCCCTCACCCTCACTTCATCTTCACTCAGCCACTCGTATTATGAGCAGTAGTTGTCCTGCTCTGATCATAGCCAACAACTGTTTAATGCCCAAGGTGAACTCCGGGGATACCTTGCCTGAATCTTAATCACTGCAATGCTTGCCACAAGAATTTTCTCCAAAGGATTCGTGTTACATAACTCAAGGGCAGCGTGGAAGGAAGCAGAAGGGCCATAAGAGGCATGTAAGCAGCCAGTCTGTCTGTCACTGTCACATTAGAGGGCAGATTGGCACTTGTGGGAGCTAATGAAATCGGTCATCACTCAAGTGGAGTGGAACACCTGCAGATTCTTGCTAATGAGGTCTGCTTGAAGGAGATGAAGGATTAACGGGAGAGGGCGACATTACTTTCAAAAACACCATTTTGCTGTTGAAAGTCTTCCAGTAACACTGGTTCATTCGCTGGACCCCGTCCATCTCTGAGGTCATCCTCTGGCTGACAAATGCCAGATAAGACCGGGCCCTTTTTTTGTCGTGGTGACCCCAAAAACAACTATCGCCGCTGACATCCCATCGATAAAGGGCAAATCAGATCAACGCTGGCTGAGCTAAGACCCAGAAATGTCACAAGGGAAGTCTAATCTCTGATACAGCCTTCATGTAACAATAGAGAAAAAGGATGAGAGGAAAAATTCAAATCTATATGGGACTGTTCCTCTTATGTTTTGTAACCAAATTCTTAAACCCTGGAACAAAAGATTACCTGTTCAATGCTTAAATATAACCCGTTTCATCTCACTGGAATGTAAACACTCCCCAAAAACAGGCAAAGGGCCGGCTGAGCTGCCTGGTTGAAGAGGCCCCACAAGGTAGGTAGTCAGAAACCACGTACAACGACCAGAAATAACACGGGATGACTAACAATTCTGGATTAAATAGGCGGCTAAAAACCATCATTCCAAACTGAAGGAGAGGAGTCACCCTGCCGGGGTGGAAGGATCCACTCTGCGGTGTTCAAAAAAGGTCAGAACAAACTGCAACCTGAAAATAGCCCGAACAATTGTGCATTAAGAGTTTGTCAGTGTCAGTGACATTTATGACTTTAGGGGCTACGATGCATTCAAAGTTTTAAGACTTCTACTCATGAAATTAGCAGCAGATGAGAGCTTTTGGAGAGTAAACCTAACGTGTGCTTTAAATAAGAAACAATAACTTTAACAAGACCTGCTTCAGCATGCTAACACGCTGATGTTTTATAATTTGGTCTCCGTTTCCTAATAACACTAAGCCTTCTGTCTCCAGAACAAACCCAATTAAGAGAAAGACGGAGAGAGATGAGCTCCTCTCTTCTCCAGAGGATAGTCAAACAATGAAAACTAATTCGTTATTTTTAATCAAGTCATTGCTAAACACAGTTTTTTTGTCATTAACATCTTAAACACCTATTTACAACGTAAAAGCACAGAAGCAGTGGATCGAGTCCTGAACAGTCTTATACATTCAATTAAATACATTTTATGTCTTATTAAATGTGTTTACGTCTGTTTTGGTTCAGTTGAGCCGGGAGCTTCTGGTGGTGCTGCCGGACTTGGATGAGCTGCCACGATAATAATCTTAATTTATTTCTGCCAGCTGTATAGTTGGACCGGCCAACGGGAACAAAGAGGGAAATCCCAATGGTCAGTTCGCTCTGCGGGCCGCCTGAGAAGCCAATTATTTTCTCTTCTGACCCAGGGCGATGGTTAGAATGCTACTAATCAGGCTGGTGGTAGCCAGGACCGGTCTCCAACCACGGGAGTTTTCAAGAGCCCTGTGTGGACTTTATACCTTAAATAGTTTATTATTCATGGTCCTGGTTTTCTGGTTTCCTTTTATTATGTATATACTGTACCTGTCTTGTATCATTGTCCTATGTTGTACTTCCTGTCTTTGTTTGGTTTCCTGTTACTGCTTGCACTGTGTTTCGTCTACAGTTCCATATTGTCCGACAAATGTGCAATTCTTTCTGTATGTAAATTCGCTACTTTCACAGCAAAGGCTCCCCACAATTGCGGTAATATGTATGATAAAGGATAAATTGCTGTGTTTGCTGGGTCTAGTTATTGTGATCCTGCCTACATTTATCTAACTGCCTCAAGCGTCAGGCTCTCCAGCAGCCGAGACCGCCGCCCAGCCGCCCAGGTCGTGTGCATGATGTAATAACTTATCATATACACAGAGACATGCAAAAATAATGTTTTGACTTCCTCTTGAGACAGAGGTGGGCCGGTGATCACTGAATCATGAAATCAATTCCCAATTTATTAGCTTCACCTTGATAAAACTAATGCGCTATTATAAAACAGCCCTGCGGTAACTCCTCCGTTCATGAGGATTATAATATGAAGGTTAGGGTTGAAGGAATATTCGGAACACGCCTCAGGACAACCGAGTCCCACGTCACCACAAAATACAGCCTCCAAAATAACCATTAAACCCAATCAACACCTTTCTAACAGATTCACTAATAACTTAATGATCCTTTGACTGGGGATTCATTGCAGGGTGGATGTAATAGCACCTTTTGTATAATCGCATCAGGTTTATATAATAAATTGGCAAGTGAATGTATGAAAAGTGACATTCAAGAGTCATGGATAAGTGTGTGTCTACAATCAGGCACAAATCTAGAGATTAAACCTGAAGTATTGGCCAAGCAGCTACGGGAAGCATCCGTTTTGAAAGTCAGGGGGTTTGTCTTGATGATAAAAACATCTTAAGGTTCAGCTCACCAGCTTTCGGTTCTGTGTACCAGCACTTCTTGAATTTAAGGAGATTACGTCCGAATGCCTCGAGGTTTCAGACCGTCAATGCTTGTCAGTTTCCCCTCTACATGCTTGAATGTGCTCGCCAGCTAACAAACGTACAGCTGTTTACATCCCCAGTACATCTGATGACGATCTGTTGAATTGAAGCGGTCGCAGCGAATTAGATTTGACTGACAAGCAATGTTTACTCTCATTTACTGTAATACATCTTCTCGCAAACAACATTCATTTGCTCTAGATCAAGGTCCAAATGAGGTTAGAGCAAAATGAATGATATTGAATTGCTGTGTGACCTATCCTTAATTAATTAGCTTATCAGACTGGTATGGCCTTTGGGCTGCAATTATAGGATGCAGAGAGAGAGAAAGGGACGGGGTGTGGAAGGACGGGCGATGTGATCGCTGAGAAGTGCCGGATCTAAAGCAGCAAGAGAAAAGATGTGTGAACACACTTAATAATGAATAGATCCAAAACCTCAGCAGCAAAAATCACAGGCGGATCTGTCTAGGAGAGATGAATATTGATGTTGCGGATGTGTTGATATAGTGTGAGGTGAGCAGAAGGGGGAGGCTGACTGGCTCGAACGGAGGAGCTGCAGAGCTGTGAGTTATCGCCTCCCTCCCCTCAGCCGAGCCCTCGTGCTCTGCTGCTACATTTCTTTCCCTTTTAGAGCCTCCTCTCTTTTTTCTGTGTGTCTGTCAGACGTGTGGCTCAATACAAACACGCTGGTTCATGCACAGATCGGCAGCTAATCAGTACCTGCATGCTTTCTCTGGTTAAATTTGCACCATTTCATTATTCCCTTGTAGAACATGTGCTTCTGTCTAATTTCTTCAACATGCTTTATTTCTAAAGATTATGGCCAAATCTGTATTAAAGCTACTTAGTTTGTTATGGACTTAAACATGAGAGCATCCAACCATGAATGTGGACACCAAAAACCAAAATATGATTGTTGAACATCTGATTCAAGACACGATGTTCAGCTACAAGGAGCGAATGGCTGCAGTGTGCATGCAGTCGGCATGTTTATGAACCTGGCTTTGTGCACATAGTAAACTGGGGAACACAACGTTGGAGACATATTCATTATCTTTTTAAAGTGTCCTATTTAGCCAATAACCTGCTCGAGGACTACAGCCTCCCACAGCTGTCATCAATATTTATAGAAAGTCTACGGTTGGGCCAAATGTTGGAGTAAGGAGCTGATAACTGAACCAGAGCCTGATATGGAGGCGCAACATATCGTACACGCATCTATTAGTATTCACATAACACACAACGCAAACATAAGGACGCAACTTGTTCACACACACTGATTCTGCACCCTGAGTTTGATCTGCGAGATCAAAAAGCACCAGTTTGATCAAGGTTGGCGTAGGACAGGAGGTTTAGAAGAGAAGCATGGTTCAAACAGCATGACACTAACACAACACTATAATTCTACTGACCCTTCAATAATAGTACTTATGATAATGGAGGGGTACATGAGGAGGGACCGTAGAGGTCAAAACAACAAGTACAAACCGTGGTTTCCAGACTCGGACACATCTGAACACCACCGTGTCGGCAACTGTTTATTCTGTCTTTTTAAAATCCCACTGCTGTTTAGATGATCCAACAATAAACTGACCTGTAGTAAAGGAGTCTTATCTTCAGTGGATTTGATGTGATATTTTAATGGCCTGCAGGGCATGACAACATTTATTATGAGAGGAAAAGTGTGTCTGTAAAAGTTTTGTATTGAAATGCTGCTGTTCTTGAGGTTCGGGGATACAGCACGCTTTGTTCACTTCGATTGCCTCAGCAATGCAGCCGTCCTGTATTATTATGTCTACGTCTTGGGCTGATGTATAACAAAAGGCTTAATAGCAGAGTGGATATAATTAGGTTACCATCGATAGTTTCATTATGTTTTTTGACAGCTACAATGAAGAAAATCTAGCAAACATGAGCTGTGACGCTCGTGATAAAGATTTGTTTTGAATTTATCAGAATTAACTTGTCCTGTGCTGTCAGCTCTTTCAGCGGCTTTCTAAATGAAGCGCCGGTGTCATTGCGTGGTATCTTACAAAGGCTATCCATCCTCTATAACACCTCAGCAGGGGCGTCAGGAGGAACTAAAAACATGCATCTGTATGAATGTAATAAATATAAAGTTCCTAGCTGTGTGGCAGTGACGCAGACTCTGAGGGGGCTTGTGTGAAAAAGAACATTTTTAAGATGTTCTGCCAGTTTCATTTGCAAAGACATCCGTCACATAAATGGAACATCAAAGACCTGTCACCCTGATGACACTATGAACTGCCGAGTAAAACAGGAAGGCCAAAACATCTAAATAGCCTCTCCACTAGAAATGCTTCAGGCCCCACACATAATACCCTAAAGAGGGAAATATAACTTCCTGAATACTGAACCAGAAGTACTGCCAAATCGTATCCAGTCCAAAGTCTCACATAACCAGCTTTGGTGTGGCACCTCTCACAGATCAGGTCGTTTTTCATCAGAAGGAGTTTGATGTATTTCACAGCACACACTGGATATGAAGTCAAGTGCCCTGTATTTTTTTTGGAGAGGTTGAAGGCAACCTAATGGTCATAAATTATTAGTTCTGACTTGTGGAGGCATCTGAAGTTTTCACAAATAACCACCACACAGCTGGTGAAGCTGCAGGTTCTGCATGCAACCCGCACGCTGGATTTGAAACATACATATGCTGTTGAAGCTTTAATTCTTTGACTTGCTGCAGTAATATATATCAAGGTTATTTGTGTAATACAAGAGTGTAATATAAATGTTTATAGAGCAATTAGAGGAGTTTGTCTTCCCCGTATAAACGACATTATTAAAATGCTTTTAATTTCCTGTCGCTCTTAATGTGCATGCAAACTGAACTGGTGGCGAACTTCAAAGGTAGACTGATTATATGCTAATCCAGGGGAAAGACGTGGGGGATGTGAGCTGATGCGACGTGTGATTTGTGTATCAGAAGACACGATCACCAGCTTCAATGAAAATGTCTGCACCTGAAACTGCATGTTCCAACATCCTGATTACATATCGTAAATTAATAATATGATGAAATGAGATGTGTAGAGGCAAGTGCCGTCTCCACCCTGAATGCTGTGCTGTGTTGATACCCAGCAGGTTTAAACGAATCAAATCAATGAAAACTGGAGGAAATGTGTCCCTTGTCCTCTGAAAACCCCTCATGCTGCCATCTTCACACTCTCTCCTCTGTCTCAGTGTTGCTACACCCTCCTCCCCCTCCATCAGGAGAGCAATGTCCATCAGACAAAGTGAGCTCTCACCTTCCTCCTCTCTTTCTTGACCCTCTCTGTCTCCACCGTCAGCTGCTGACTCGTCCAACTCTCCTCTTATTTCTTTATTCCAACAAACCATATCTTGCTTTACAAAGTCACAGTCAAAGTCAACTGTAAAGACACCTGGAGTACCTCGGATGGTGAGTGATATGAGGGCAGCTTTATGATATAGGGCGATAAGCCCTGGCGGCATTACAGCTGTCGATATAACAGAGTGCGCAGATGTGGCGCTCTTAACCTGGTTTACAATTTCGATTTTAATTCTCGAATAAACAGCCAAACATGAGTACGATCCATACGTAAAACACAGTCTTAAAGAAAGCATTGGATACAGCCAAAGCACGATACGACACCAGCTCTGCAGCTCATTTATGCTCGTCTCCGGGGTAGGATCACAGTTATGACTGCTTTCAGCATTGATCCCCACTATATCTACAAGATATTTAATAGTGAAAATGTCACAGGATTTAAGAGGCCATGAAACATCTTCAAACCGCTGCTTTCGTCGTCCAATATGCAACAGCGCAAATACAAAATGCACACTCACCTTTCCGGCTGCAGTCGCTCCTTGGTCGAGAGAGAGGCTGCAGAAAGAAGGTGAAGAGGAGAAATTAGCTGCGTTAGAGAGAGACAGTTCTCACACCTACAAAAAAAAAGATGCAGGAAGATAAAAACAAAAGTATCTGTGTAGCTTGATGAGAATTTCAAAGGAAACAACCAAAAGTTTGAAATGGTGCCCAGTGTTGTGGTGCGCCGTCATCCTGATAGTAGAATATTGAATAATTAGATTATAATCTGCAGCCATGGATCAAGTATCATATGTTGTAAATGCGCACTCAAGCATGCACACGCACACGCACACACAGAGCTACGAATAGAAAAGAGGATTTGAAACATGTGGACTGACAGCTTTTGATCTCTGGAATATATTTCTCATTTATTATCACGGGCTGTTTAATACACAGTGCGACACAAATTTGTCATGCCTCTTTTCAGGTTTCTTAGCGACGTGGCACAAACCGCCGCACAGATTGTCCCAGACTCGGGGACTCTCAATAAACTGAAAGCCCAAAAAACATCAAATGCATGTTACAAAACTCACTGCAACACTTTCTCTGAATATATAAAAGAAAAGCGTGCGTAATTTTTTTTTTCGGCAACACATTCCTGACCGAGAAATGACTGGAATAGATGTCTGTACACCCTCAAGTGTTCATAAAGTAATAGCTTTTAAATCCAGGAGTGAACACGCCAATGCTGCCTTCAGGAAACGAGGGAAAATATGTGAGTCACAACAGAAAATATGTAATTAACCACAGCCTGAAAAATACTGCAGTTGCACCTGCACTGGCACATTAACAGAGAGGAGACCTGCTTTGGTTTTCACATTCAATTAACCCAGCTGATTATGAGACAAACTCCAGTGGTTAATCTCTCCTTTTTCATACAAAAAAAAAAGTCTCCTCCCTGGCTGCTTACACATAATCGGTAGTTTTTAATGGACAATATATTCTAAAATATGCGACATGACAATGCCACAAGCAAAGGAGCAAATTCTGCACATCAGCCAAGATCATCACATTTAAACTCTAAAGATACTTGGCTGACTCCTGCTGGCGATCCTCTCATTTAAAAATAATGTAAAACGCAATCGTGAATAAAGGGAAATGTTGTTTATGTAAGTCTATGAATGCAACGTGGCTGCAGTTGCATTCAGAGCAGTATTCATTTCGACTAAAGTATATATTGTGTTTTCTCGGCCCATTTGAAATAAATGGTGCATTTTCCAGCCATGAAAACAGCCATGACAGAACATCTCAGGAGTTATTCAACCTTAAATGTTAAATATACCTCCATGCTTTTTTGTGGAGACTCAGCAAGGAATTAAAAAAGTTCTGAGTTGTCTTGCCGGCTGCCTGTGTGTTATTGATGAGCAAATTATTCTGGCATTTATATCAGACTTTAATTTGGTTGTTAGGGATCACATTGAGTCCAGGTCATGAGCAGCAGACGAGTTGCCCAGGTGTGGCATTTTGATAAGAGCCCTGTCGTTTCTGGCTGCGAGATACGGATGTATGACCACATCATAGTCCACAAATGAGCTGAAGTTTTTCCGGCTGCTCTCATCATTATCTCTGTCACGTCTTCTCTTTGCTGCACCGCTCTCAAGTCCCAAACTTCTGCCTTGTTCCAGTTTTCATTACTGAAATTAGGATACTTTCATTTTGGTAATGGTTAAAGACGGATTGGATTATACAGGTCAAATCCTTATATCACCCAACGGGCGAAGATACATTATAAAATGTGTCACACTGCCTGTCGTAGGAATATGGTGACCAATGGAAGTTCCCCCTTTAACGGTGGCCTCGTAGCAT
This sequence comes from Macroramphosus scolopax, assembly GCA_901007825.1. Taxonomy (NCBI): domain Eukaryota; kingdom Metazoa; phylum Chordata; class Actinopteri; order Syngnathiformes; family Centriscidae; genus Macroramphosus; species Macroramphosus scolopax. The sequence goes on along the minus strand of CAAKHC010009050.1, from coordinate 98,937 downwards.
CAACAGTACATGTCTGTGTTAAGTATATATCAGACAGAATGATCGAATGAAACTGAACATCTATGAAATCCGCAACTAGAAGTTAAAGGACCAGTGTGTAGGATTTAGATTTAATTCTGTTTTCTATCATGTGTAATAACGTGAAACTAACAATCCTTGTGTTTTCACTAGCTGAAAAGGAGCCCCTCATATCTACGTAGATAGAAACGTCCACAGGGCTCGCCATGTTTCAAGGCTTTATTCCTACAGAAGCCCAGAGCTGACAGATTTGGGTGTGTCGGCTCTGCAGCTTTTACTCAACATCTCAAACGATGTCATAACAGCTCTGCCTGATATTGTTCCCATCAACTATTACAACGATAATGTATCAGTGTCTCTGAGGTCTACCAGGCAATGAGGCAAATCACGGTGCAATAACAGTTGAAGGTGTCAAGGTGTTTTGTTCTCGCTGTGTCCTCCCTGTTCTCCTTTCCCCTCCGCTGCAGACAGTGTGACTTGTCAAAGCAGTAAAGTACAGATGGAACATTAGATGGCTGCATTCTGTGCTACAGGGCTCTGATATTGCACCTGCTCATTCACTGACATGTTCTACTTGAACAGATAATGGAAGGGAGCCAACAGTGACGTGTTCATTTATTCCTGTCGTTTCCTGCTTTGGCGAGTCAGAAAGTCTGCTTCTCGTAAAATCAACACAATTTACAGCCCCAATCAAACCTCACCCTGCCACGCTGCTGTTAGCGGAGCTCTCTGCAATCTGCGAGCTGGCGATCCACTTGGTCTCCCCAACCACAGTCCGGGCGTGCGGCAGGCGTCCGACGTCTTTCACCGTCATCATCAGGTGCCGTGACGACTTGAGCACCCTCACAGCTTCGTCGTGCGGGATGCTCAGGAAGCTGTGGCCGTTAACCTCCAGGATCTGGTCACCAACCTGCGGGCAGGGCAAGGAACAGAGAGGCATGGGGGGGACTGAGCACGGCGGCGAGGGCGGACGAGGCAGAGACTGTCACATGCATAGGTTCATAGGTCAAAGGTCAGAGAGAGGTCACATAACAGATGAAGGTGGTAGAGGTAGAGTGAGACAATTAGCTCTCAGTTTGTGCAGCAGACAGGAGTTATTTCAAAAAGACTAAAGTCTTCTCGGCTTACTGACAAGTTAAGAACTGTGAGATTCGCATCATAAAAGACTTTCAAATGTAATGTCACATTCTATCACCGCTGAGCCCAGAAGCTGCGGCAGAAGGAGTCTAATGATGTACATACTAAGCACTACCTCGGATCGTATAGTGTCTTATAATGAGGTGACACACTGGAGCTTTAACTTTGAGGTCAACCCTCACAATTGTAGCACAGATTACTGATTGATGCTCAAAACTTATTATTTCACTGCAACCGGCTTTGACTTTCTTCATAATTTACATGAGGTTGTGCCCCCTGTGTTTTCTTCAAAGCAGATCAAGCCGTATCTGTTTGAAAACATTGAATTAAAATGCTAATAATACTATAATTATTCAACATGTGGGTTTATTCAACAACCAACCCCGAACTCTGTTAGAGTGATGACCTGATACAGAGCGCTGCCTCCTTCCCTTCAACCAGCAGTTAAAACTAAAATTGAATTGTTGTACAAATATACTCATTGTACTGTTTGTTTTATGAGTTCGTTTTTATTAAAACATCAATACACTGATGTTGGCACATTGTTGACCGACACAGTAACAGGAAGTATTCTCATTGAACGTGAACTACAAGCCCATCTCAGTCACTGTCTAGTTACATTATATACATCATATACAGTTTATATTTTAGGTGTCTATAGTAGCAAACACTCTCATTTAGAGCAACTTACAGCAGACACCATCTAAACCTGTTGATTCTATGAGCAGCGATGTGAAAGTCACATTGCAAATACTTTGTCCCCTACATGTACAGACATCTATGGGTATAAAAACTCCTAACAAGTACTTCACTCATCTTATTTTTTAACTCTAATAACCTCATCCGTCACCAAAACAGTGTGATAGATTAGTCACAGGCTCGCCACTCCACTTTAACAAAAACACCTTGTAGTTGTCCTGAGGTCTTGGACATGACTTTGTCCGGCACTTAGGTTTGACTTTGCGGTGTGTATTTTACAAAAGACAGCACACATGCCTCCCTGTGTATTCTGGGTTTGCTCCGGTCAAACAACCAAACCTCGCAATGGTTACGATGTTCCGTCAATGCAGCAGCAAGTACACACAGCGACAGAGATTAAAGAAATCCAGAAAGTGTTTTCCAAGGACACGAGCAGCCGATGGATCACGCTAATGCACACAGCAGCACCCCTGTGGTATAATTTGTAATACTTTCAGTTAGGGCCATTTAAATTTCGAATGCAAAGGGACACAGTATTTACAGAGGCATCCGTCAGTGTTAATAAGCGACACTGCAGCGAGCACGCACACTGGTAGGAGTTCTCATCCACACTGTCAGGCTGCTGCCGAAGCTTCAGGGATGAGAGACAGACTCTAAAAAAAAGGATTACAAGCTGTTTGTTCCAGCTGTTTTCATTTAAAAGAAGCAAATAAAAAGGTAAACGATGTGCTTCTTATGGACTTAGTACAGCAGAGATTTATCACAGTTTCTCTTATTGTCTGTGAGATTGCAGCAATCTGAAATGTACACAAAAGGAGCCGGTGCAAAAACAAACGCACAATATCATACACAGAATTTGATTTAAAATTGACTTTGTTGACTATTGCCAATCATGGCTATGCAAAATAACCTATTATAGCTACCCAATCATTTATCAAAAATTCAATTCAAGTCATTTCTATGAATATTCATGGCTGTGGCACTCCGACCTGAGCTCAGCTGCATTCTGTTTGCTGTGACTATCTTAATTACGGGATTTAATTTGTGGAAATACACTGGCTCTGTTCACAACAGACATTTGACCGGCCAGAGTCTGAAAAGCACAAACATAAGCAACAATATTGAAATGATGGCTCATTCCTATTCAGGCGTGACAGTGTGATAGTGAGTCAGCACGCCGCAGGGCTGTGACATGTGTGAAGTTATTTGAGTGATGAAATTCTGAGCGTGAAATCAAAGCTCTGTGTTTGTACTACCTTCAAACAATCCACACATTGTTGCATAGCATAGTATAGTCTGCTGACAATTTGAAATGTAGTGTGTCTCCTTAACATGTGACGTTAATAGAATAATGACTTAAATAAGCTGCAAAGTCAGTGAGGGGTTAACTATCTCTCTGCTTCCTGTGAGTCTTGAAAAGAACTGAGCCATCCTTAATGTTATTACTAACACCTGTGCTCGTCAGTTGCTACGGTGACAGAGAGGAGGGTGCTTGCATCACAATTTTTTCATTTTTATTTTTTTGGACTGTCTGGCAGATTTGAGGCTCGGCTCCTAAGAAGCTGAGCGGAAGGAGAAAAACTGGTGAAAGTGTATTTCGAAGTCTTTTCACTCGTTTGTGTGAACAAAAACATGAAGATATTGGATCAAAAGACATTTACTGCGGTATCAGTCCTGCAATGGTGTGTGTCAGATTATTGGCACCCGTTGTACCAGAGTCATTAACGTAATTTTCATTCAGACTCTAATTTCATGCTGATTAAGTTTTATGACCATGTGAGACTCATGCAAAACCACACTCTTAATTACAAAGTAACAACTTTGAGGATTTCAATAAACTGCATTAATCCCATAAATCCCTCTGTTATTCTAACGGTTAATGATGGACCAATTAGTGTATGACATTTACTCCTGTAAACTGACAGTAATAAGATTAAAACAGATTCCGAATCTATTTATTTGCCCTGCAGATTTGACTCTTGCATTCAAAACAACATGACATTTTCCTGTCATTTTTCTCCGTGTGCTTCTGTACTATATCAGGTCGATGCAGCATTGACATTATTGTGATGCAAATATTCATATGTTGATGGTTCATATTTGTGTGCAGTAGTTGCTTATAATATAATTCACTTTATGACAATAAGTATGTGGATACCTAAACAATACACCCATACGAGCACTGTCGGGGTCCGCCGTGTTTTCTAAGCCTGCGTTCCTGTTCAAAGGTGTTGGAAAGGGGATGACATCATGACTCAGCAGGCCAGTTAAGCTCCATCAAAACCTTTGGTATGGAATATCATTGTACGCTAGATCATTAGGACGGGAACTAAGAGACTCAAAGGAACAGCCAAAAGCACATAAAGGGCTGTCTGGCTACAGGGGTGTATGTAAAGTGTGACAAATGATAAGTTCAGCATTATTATTGACTGTGTTGCTGCATCTCCTGCCATCATCAACTAGCCGGCGACGGCCTTTTCTTTTCTCTCTCTCTATCTTCCCTCTCTCTCCTCATTATTTTGCTCCTCCATGCTCCCTTCCTCTCCCTCATTACACTTCCATTTCAGAGTAGATGGGCCCTGTCCTGAGTCACAAGCTCTTAATTTCTTGTGATCAGTCTCTGAGTCACACCAGAGGGATCGCAGCAGGGCAATTAAACAGTGGCCAGCTGTAATGATTAAAGCGCTAATCTGTGCTGCTGGTTGAAAAGTTATTTAAACAGAAATGGGAAATAACTGATGTGACTGCAATGAAATGCCACATAGTTTAAATGAAATCCTCCCGGTTATAACCCCTTTACATCTAGCAGGATCTTCCCTTCACCACGGAACACACCCCTGCGTATGTTTGTGGATTTACCAGTAACAGACAGGAGTGTGTAGAGAAAAGTTGAATGGGTATCACGGAGGCGCTTTGGACTAATCCAGGGTAGTAAACAAGCTGTCAGTGTTGCATCACTTGTCATATGTAAAGGATTTCAGCAGCTTTGTACAGCTTTTGTGAAGACATATGTCTACTGGACCCTGATATATTCCAGACTTCTTCGAGGATGAGGCTTTACTTTCTTA
>CAAKHC010009050.1:74858-93995 GCA_901007825.1 Macroramphosus scolopax | reverse complement strand
CCAAAACAGTGAACTGAGTAGTAGTGTGTAAGCTGATCTAGCTTTGTCCTCCGTGTAACAGGCGTCAATTTGAGTCCAAGAACTACTAACAACAGAAATGAGCAACTGGGTTCCTTCATTAACATCAAGTCTCCCTTCTTAACACTTAGCAAGTGATTTTGGATGACAGATAGAATGGGAGAGTCATAAAGAGACACGTTGTTGTTATTTAGAAAAAATGTGCATTTTTTTCCAACAAAATGTCGAACTCCAACTTTGGAGGAAAACATCCACATCGGCTCCTTTCCTTCATCAGAGGGGGCGATCAATCCAGCAATCCACTCTGTAATGTCAACTGCTTTTTAGTGGATTATATAAGTGCAGTAATACCATCATTACTAGAGGGTGCAACACATTACTCAGCTGGCAGATTGTCTATAGGCTCTTTAACATAATCTGCCGTACAACACCAGTAAACCAGTTATCTTAGTGGTGTAAGTTGCAACAACTGAAACACCGCACCGCTTATTGTCGGCTCCCTCCACTGTTCTTGCTGCAGTACAAGTTATCCTTAAAAGAAGAGGATTGTCTCCATTCGTAGACAGATTTAAATGCAAATTAAAGTGCATCACTTGGCAAGTAGTTAGTGATGAATCATATTCCCCGTCGTCTGCTTACACTAATTGCTCCCCTGAAAAATCTATTCTGGCTCCTTCCCCAGCTCCCATTTCTCTTTGGCTTTTATGAGTTGAGTCTGTTGTTGCAGAAACATTGTGGCCACGATCCTAACTACTGGAATTAGACTTTATACAATGACCAAAGGCGTTTCTTGTTTTCTATTTCATGGTTCAGGTGTTTCATTCATCTGGAGACCAGAAAGTATGGTCAACAGTTTAACCATTAATTTAAATGATCACAAAGTATATCAAACTGCAGGGAAACACATATAGCAAAAGAACCGTCTGTACTCTGATGATTCACTGGGTAATCAGTGAACTCTCACCGGGTTAATTATACTAAAAACAGGCATAACATTGATATTTGTATGTCTTGGAATTTTTCAGCGTCACTATTTAATGTCTGATATATCATTAACTGAAGAAAAACAAATGAAAATGTCGCCACCAACCACTTCACGCACTGAACAGCTGATAACAGCTGAACGAGGGGAGTAAAAGCTGAATTGTTGTGCCAGATCAAAAAAGTGATTAAATCCGGTTGCTGCTAGAACGGCACTGCCATGATGTTTTACCTATTGAAGGCCCCCTCCACTCAAAAATGATGACTTCAATTAGATATTCATTGTGCAGAGATTGACAATAATTCTCTGTTATTATCTTATATTTCAAAGTAAGAGGTGGACCTGCAAGTATAATTTGTAATATCAAAACTTGGAGCAAATCTTGGTCCAGTCTGCAACTATATCAGTTTCATGTGGAAACCTGAAGCCCTCCAGATGATGTCTGGACGACATCAATGTACAGCGAGGAAGTCAGTGGGAGGAGGAAGAATGCTGTCTGTTCCCACCTTCTACCGTGAGGATCACAAGACGTTCTGTTCAAGAACACCGTAGTCCTCTAACCTCAACCACATGTTATCGTATCCATGACAACTGAGGTCACCTAACTTTAAAGGGACGGTTATCTAATCACCTTAACATGCTAGCCTAAGTTCGTCTTGTCTCGTAATACCAGCTTGTTCCTCAAGAAGTGACAGTATAACTCGGAGCTGCAGAGCACCTGGAGTTACAGAACGTGACTAATGATCTCTATTGGAGTTCTTCGCCTCGGGGGACAGTGAGTCACTGCGGCCCGAGGAGGCCGTGATGCAGGCCTGCGACTCCGAGGAGGAAACTCATTAGGACAGCTTGTGTCTGCAATCCCATCACTTTAGTCACCACTAAAAGCTTGTGAGATAGGTGAGAGTTGAAACATAAATCAACAGATATATTGAGTTTTAGCATCAGCTAATGCTAAAGACGTTAGCATTTCCATGTTTCTTCCAGTGTGGGTGGACATCCCAACTTTCTTAAAAAAACTACAATGTGTGAGAAAATGTTTGCAGTATAGTCTCAAAACAAGGTGCAACTTATTACTGTAAGGATACCGCATAAGTATTTAAATGAGAGTGAGAAAGCGGGACCAAATAACATGAGACACACATCTGGATTAAATATGATCCGTCTGAACAACAGGACACACAAAGCTTTGAGAGAGGAGCGGTGTCAGGAGCATCCAAAGACCACGAGGTTGCTTCTCTGTTCTTAACGTAGCTTTAGGGCTCAGTGTTCTGAAGCTGCCACTTTACGCCTCAATCTCCATTCTGTGTGCGCGACACTATTCAGCACCAAATTGTTTGACCCAGACTGCTCGTGGCAAAGCTCTGATAATGTGTGAGGACTCTTTGACAAAACTCCAATTCAAACAGCAGGAGAGGGACAGTTCACAGGGATGTAATAGTCTCTTCTGTCTTCCTTCGCGACGATGCAAAGTGTTTCAAACGGACATCAACATCAAGGTTACAGACATTCAGACGTCCACTTAAGTTCTAAATCACAGTTGCACCTTTATTATGTTTCCTTAAGTATTCCACTGTTTTGATTAGACTTTCTTGGTGGGTGCAACTGCCCATAAATGTAACTACAGTGTGCAGTGCTGCTCCAGACCATCTCCTCCATCATCTGAGCTCTTTGCTGAACTGTCACAGGTTCAGTGTTTGTAACTGTTGATTAGCTCCGACTCCGAAATGATCTTCTCAGCTTCTCAGCAGTAGGAGATGGTTTTTCACAATTGTTTAGAAAATAATGTTTGATTTGTTCCCTTAAAGCTAAACGCTTCTATAAGCTCGAAGAATTGTAGTGCAGTTTTTAATCTTTCGACTGAGTTCATGTTCATGTGTGTTGGTGTCGACTCCTTCTTCAGTCTTTTTCTTTTATTTTGTATAAACCTGCCTTGTGTCATTGTTCTGTTTTACTTCCTGTTTGGTTTTCCCACTCTTTGTTATCACTTTCACCTGTGTTTGTTCTGCTGTCCGTCCTGATTTGTTCACGTTGTCTCGTCAGCCAATCAGCTCCCTGCCTGCCCTGGTGTTCCCTCACCTGTGTCTTGTTACTCATTAGTTTGTTTTTAAGTTCCCAGTTCCCCCTCTGTCTTTGTCAGATCCTTTTGTATGACATCTTAATCTCTTCTTCCATATGTTCCAGCAAGTTTGTATTTTGTTTCCTTGGTTTGAATCCTTCATCACACTTTCTTTTGTTCTGTTAAATAAAGACTAAGTTACTCATTACCTGCTCCACCTGCCTCCAACAAACACCACACGTTGAAATCATGAAAGCAGTGTTTGCACTGTGACATCTACCTGGGTTATCTGGATAACTTTCAGAACCCTTCCAAGTCAGGAACTCAGACTGTGGTACAAATACTTGCTAAGCAAATTTATCCAGGTAATTCACTACACCTGCTTCAGCAGTCCAATTAGCTGGATCGAAGCCACGGTGTATATTCGTTAAATCCCATGTAAGAAGTCAGGCACTGCCGTGTCTACTTTATCTAAGAAATAAAACTACATAAATTAGGATTTTGGATAAATAACCATTATTATAAAGGCACCACTGTTTATCTCTTTCAACACAGGTCATGTCAATCACAGAAACTGCTGTCTCATAGCTCTGAACCGGTCTGAATATAGCACCAGAGATCACATCTGTGATCAATTTATGCCCCTCATACTTCACCCCTCCTCACATCTCCTTCACTTTGCTTGGTTGGCAGAGGCAGCAGAACAGTGCAAAGATTAGATATTGACTTGTATGTATCCGTCCAACTCCTTATATCTTTGTCTCCTTAAGAGGGCAGAACTTTTAATAGAGTTTTCCCTTGAATTGTCACTTTCTCCCGAATGGAAGCATTGACATTGTGCCAAAGTCCTGACAATACATTTATCTTCAGTTTCAGGCCTTCAATGGAAATTATAAAACTTTAATTAGACCTCTTGGCTTCCTTACCTTTTCTGAATCTCCTATTATCGTCGGTGCAGCTCTTCACAAGGTGATTTCTTTCATTATATGTTTTTTTTCCCTCCCAAGCCCACTCTGCTCCTGTTACATATCCTTCCATGTCCTCTAACCTCTTTTGTCCTCTTTCATTTTCCTTCCAATAGACTTTTTTCGTATAATTATATATTTTTTCCTTTGTCTAATCTCTGCCCGGTTCCAAAGCTTGTGCAACCAGCCACCACCAGGGATTCTCACCTGCCATCAGCCACCTCAGTAAACCTTCCTCGAGCGTTCTTGTGTTTAGTTTTGCATCACATCTGAATGAAGCAGACAAAGTTCTCAGTTGTTCAGTTGATCCACACACGGCGGAGGGTAGTAATGTGATATTTATTGTTTTCCGCTGCACTGAAGTTCAGGCGAAGATGCTTTTATTATTAAGGTCTCCACATTTTTCAAACTGACAGACACACTCCGCACTCTCTCTGCTTGCATCGTATCATTATAACTCTACGAATTACAGATCACTCATAACAGGAGGAAATCAATTAATCCACATTGTAAAGGTTATGCATTTCTTTACACTACAAATACAGAACTGTCTCTGGAAACTCTGCAGCACACAGTCAAACCATGTAGAATTGTACTATTTCTAAATCCTTCTCTATTTTGTTCCTAATCATTCAGTCTTTTTAAACATGAAACGAAGGGACAATCAAGCTGGTCTTGCCCCTACCAGTTACTTGTTTGTGTTGCTGTGTGACTTTGTTGTTTTAGCATGTTAGCTTGGATCAGAACAACCTCCCATGATTCCCAGGGTAACTGTACCGCCTGTTTTTTGTTTTGCCATTGAAACGCCCGCATCCATGAGGTGGGCAGGATTTGGATGGATTAGGGGTTTTGGCAACATATGCTCATGCAGATTGCATCCTGGTACATGTAGGCACTTTTTGCACACCTCTGCGAGCAGAACAGTTCAACATAACACATACGAGGAATTCATCAAGTTGAAAATCATCCAACACTTGTTCCTTTAACACACAACAACATGTTTAGGCTTTTAACTCAAAACAGGAGGGATTACAGTTTATTGTAGCCTCTGTTAAGTGCACACATGTTGAAGATACCCAAGCTACATGTTAATATATTGATGCATGTTACTTCAACACTTCACCACAGCTTCTCTTTCAAAACAACTTGATCTGCTGAGCTGGAAGAATCGTCTTAATGATGAAACTCTGACAGCAGCGGAGCGCAGTGCAGCGGGAGTGTATGAGCCTGACGGACTGATCCTGCCCGGGCATACTAATGACCCGCAGATCCACACTACATCAAATAATCATTCCACCACACAATGAGGTGTTAAATTGCATCTCACGGAGACGATTGTGGCTGTGATCAGTGTGTGGAGTCGAACTATGCGGATCAGACCAGCAGGAAATTTTCCTGCTGCTTGTTATTGAGTATGGACAAAGAATTCCTGCTGGTAGGAAGATGGCCCTTCATGAAAACAAATTCATTATAGGAGGCAGTGTTGTCTTTGTAGGGCCTGGGATGCAAATAACATCTGCTCTTAGACAACCTTGTGCTGGTGAGCAATCCAGCGGAAACTGTTTCTATGATTGTATCCGCGGAAAATCAAAGAAACAACATCATTATTCAACACAATTTACACATGAAGGTGCCTGTTCATATTGACGTTTTTGAAGACGGCGTTCAGGATTGTGAACATCTCACACAAATGCTAGCGTATAGACCCCCCCACCCCTCTCAAAATTTGATCTGCATTCAAAGCTATGCAAACTGTATAAATCTTTAAAATGGGACAATAAACCTTTATATATATATATTTTCTAGAAATTGCAGATCATCAGACAAACAGCAGATCATTACGTTTTCCTAGTTTAGACTGATGAGATCACTGACACTTAAGATGAACACTCTACTTTCCCTTGTAATCCTGTTGAACATGTCGAGGTACTTATTTCTGGGATGATGTAAAGCATTGTTAAAGATAGTCATTTTTAGATTTCTGTGGGTTGTTTCCTTATCACTGTAAACTGTGGCCTCGAGGGATTATAGAGAATAAAACCTGCATACAAAATGTTTCCCCAAAGATATTTCCTTTTGTTTAGTATGAAAAACATAATTCAATGTTTTCAGTGTCTGTTATACGTGAGCCCTGGGTCAGTACACCCAGCAGTACATGTACACTATCTATTCTACTCTATTAACTATTATCTATAGTCTATAATCTCTATAAACTGTTGAACATTGAGCTCAGCCCTGCTTAATCTGATAAACTACTGCACTGAGAGATTAAGTGGTGTAACAGCAATCAATATCACGTTTGGTTAAATAAAAAAATCTGTTTAATGTGATTCCGTAACAAATGTACGAAACATCTGTTGAGCTTAATTTAGGAACATTTTTTATTCTATATCATTCTCCAAATGAGGTCCTGATGGGCTTCCACGTGAGCACACCACTTCCCTACAGCTTATTCTTCTGCTTATTTGGAGATTTTCTGTTTTTAGCCTGTGCTCTCCTGACTGGCTTGAAGTGGGTGGAACATCAGCTACCTCCGTGCACCATTCCATGATGGTTGTTCAGCTTTTGCTTGTGTTGCCAAGGAAACGTGATTGTCAATTAAGTCTGATAAACCATTGGCACAGGCCTGTTCAAAATGTGTGTATATATATATATATATGTGTGTATAATTAGGACATAGCTATAATTAAGAGCCGTTGTTCATGTTATTAAAAACACCTGTGCAATTTGTCTGCTATCATGAATGTACTTTTGTATGTGTGTGTGGAGCAATCTATATGATGTGAAAACAACATTCAACTTACCCATCAGTAAAAAAACAAAAGAGCTGCCTTAATAAGGTCTGATGCATGCCGTGTCCCTCTCTCCCTCACCGCTTTCTGTCTGCCTCTTCACTATCATATTTCCAATTAAGCAAAGTAAATGTATTCATATTGCATGTTTCCTGCGCAAGACAAGATAACAGCTGTTTTCTTTCATATGCATTGTTCTGTGGTGTCGTTGCACATCATCCACCACAGTGGACCCTACATTGCATCACTTCATACACTGCAAACAACTGGCCAGGAGTTGCATACACAAGAGAACAGCTTTTTGAATAGCTGCCCACTGTGGTGACCTCTATGCATGAAAGGGTTAAACGTTGCCTCGTGAACATAAAAGCCTGTGCGCAGACAAGACGATTGGAGAGGAGTAATAGATGGTGATTTGTTCCATCTCCATCTGTGTTGTAGGATGTAACAGAGGGAGGGGATTGTGTTCAGTTCAGTTGGCAAACGTGACCATCGGAACTCTTTTCCGGACAATCATTCTCAATGAAAACGCACAGCTTTCATTTGTAAACTGCAGCTGCTCCAAATCCACACAGCCCTTTGTCTTCCCGACCGTTTATATGACAGAGCAGTTGGTGTGATGTAACAATCTGTACCAATAGATGACAAGTCTTTCTTAGTATTTTGCTAAGCGGGGCAATTGATGTTGTCGTGAAAGCTTTGGATGGCTGCTTCAATACAGAGGAACAGATGGAACTGTATTTCTATTTTCCCTTAGTCTAATTAAAACCGATCAAAGTTATCAGTATGCAAAGACTAACTAAACATTTAGAAGACATCACTCAGATCACAGGCCTGTACTGCAAAGCAAGTGCATCATAAACAGGATATCTTTATTACCTGGTCGGACAGGAACTGACAGCTCCTTAGAAGTGGTGTCCCAATCATGCATTTGTCTCAACAAGACTTGACCACTGAGATGTGTCGCTCTCTGGTCTACCTCCTGCGAGCACTAAAAGTCCTGAAATGGCTCTGAATGCTGCAGCTGGAGTCTGAACTCAAACTACAAAATTTGACCACTTTATTTGACAATCTTAGCCTCACTTTACCGGCTTCCATGTCGGATCAGACTTTGAGGCACTTCTGATGACTTAGAAAATTGTAAATGGACTCGCCTCTTCAAAACTCCTCGACCTCATTCATCCAAGTATCCCACCTCGTGGATTACACTCTCTGAGTACAGGGCTGTCAGTTCCCAGAGTTTAAAAGAGTCAGCTGACTGCGGGACCTTTTACTACCGAACCTCTTCCCTCTAGAATAATCTCCGTGCTGACATACGCACTCACAGCCTGACTCGATTGAGCTATTTAAATCTAAAGTACTTTTTTCACTGTAACTTTAAATTAGTGCTACATTCTTGGTCTGTTTCCCTCAAGCTGCAAGCTTTGTGTCTCTCTCTCTCTCTCTCGTCGTGTCGTCCCTCTCTCTTCCTTCCCTTCCTCTCCTTATCCAGGTGACCGTGAGAGAGACGAGGTCATACGTCGCAGGTGCCACCTGGCCACACTTCCAGCTGCTCTTGGCTCCTCCTTGATCTCCATTTTTCAAATAAATTTCTTATAACATGCATCAGAAATTTCCGTCACTGCATTCTGTATATTCTTTGTTGTCAGTGGTTCTGTATATGGGACATCTATTCGTGGTCTTCCGTCCTGGGAGAGGGAAGGACCCACGAGGGTCTAAGGACGTATAGAAAAATCAAAGAGCATTAGTCCTCCATCCAAGAGGACTTTCAGTTATCGGAGTTCCGTTGGATCTTCAAGGAAAGGTGATGCCAATTTCCAAGAGGATAGACTGGTCAAGAGGTGATGCTTTCATATGATATTCTGCTGTGTAGCAAGTTACGCCTGCAGCATAAGTTACAATGGCTAAATATCCCGCTGAAAAAAACGGCCTTCTTGACACTGAACATAACCCGAGGTCACCTCTTTGACCTCCGATCTCTTTCATAGTCCAGGCCCCTGGTGTGCAGGGTGGTCAGTGGGTGTATTCATAGTAAAAAAAAAAAAAAACTATGAATGGACAACCACTGACTCTATGATCAGAAACTCACTTGTATTAGCTGACTTGTTTGTTTGAAGTCAAATGGCGTGTGCAGCAATGTAAGTAGCAGCGTCTTTAATTATTATTCAAATTCATGGCCTCTGGCAATGAACAGTGTCTTTAAAAGCCCAAATCTTCTCCTGATGATTTCTTCCTAAAACAACTTCCTGCATCAAAACTATACTTTGCCAGGGAGCATTATCCATGCAGGGATAATATTTTATCCAAACCATTTCTTGCAGTGCAACCTAGTAGTATTAACATGCATTAAGAGGAACTATTGGAAGGACACAGTGTAGGAGGCTGACTCTTCAACTTAAACTGAACCCCTACATCTACATCGGGCTTAACAACATTTCTGAATTTAGGGGAATGAGGAAACCCTGGTGCCTGTCAACAGGTCAGACTTTGTTCAACGGGCCTCTGGATAGCAATCACACTTTTCTCTTTTCTGTGTTGTCCACGGTTGGTCTATCTGTATTTTAATCTCATGTTTATTAAAGCAAGAAAAAAGGAACTGACGTCTGTCTTTTTTTCCAGCGCAGCAGGACTTTTCAGCGGATTGGGCCACATATATAATAAGTGGAAATAAATGGCTTGCGTTGGCTTTTAAGTGTTTTCCAGCTGTGCGGACAGAAATAGTCAGCTGTGGAGCTCATCTCCACTTCACACAGCACACGGAAGCGGAGGTGTACCTGCAGCGGGTATATGCTGAAGCCCGGGGCCTTGATATTATCTATAGGAACTGTGGGGATCAGCATGTTTTTTATGGTGTGGACGTTCGCTTATGAATTGTTTATTTTTCAAGGACAGATACAAACACAAGGACTCTGCAAGAGAATGCCTGTTTTAAAGTGTTACCAGATAATGTCAGCGTTCAGTCCTGTCCTTGGACAGGCTGGTGTGCAAACACATTGTGCTGCCGCTGAGTGTTGTTCTCCGTAGCAGGAATTAGATCAACCTGTCAGGTTACTGCCGTTATGGCCGTCTGTTTAGCTATGACAGCTCATTGGAAATGGATGTTATTACGTGTGATGCAGATATTGATTTTAGGCAAATAATAAATGTCAGAGTCCCCCTGAAGTGTATAATACATTGCACAGTATGTGTACTGAATCTAGATGCATGATGCAGAAAATATACAGTAACCTGCCAATGTATTAGGTAAACTTTGATAAAACTAATGCAGTAAATCCTCCTATCATGAGGATTATAATGATCAGTCTTTATTAAATCTGTGTGATGTATTTTAATGGTTTGGAGGTTGTAATTTGTGGTGCTGAATGTACTGGGTTATACTGAGAGGAGTTTCCTATACTTTGTAAATACAAATAGGATAGACAAAATACCAAAAGAAATAATGTCCTTGCTGCCTTCTGAACAATGGCCCAGCTGAATTTCACAGTTGTTGGAGTAGTCATGGATGTAGTGGGTAAACTGAGGTTACGAATATTGTGGCTAATAAAAAATAATTTCATATAAATGTTATGTAAAACACAAGGGACCTTCGAGCATTGTGAGGTTTTCATGAGGTTTTCTGCAACTTGTCAGTAACATAAACATTAATAAACTTCATTATATTTTATTTTAACAATGATGGCATCTTTGTCAAGGCTGCTAAAGCAATAGATTTCTAGCGTTTCACTCTTGGTCGTGACGAACACACAGAAACACACTTGAACCTTGTTGTTTGCCAAGTGCCTGTTCTGTCCAGATTTATTATGTGCCGTTTCAGCAGGTTTGCTTCATCATCAGAGAGGATGGAAAATCACCTTTGTGCAGATTGAAAATACTTGGCTTTAGTCCGCCTGGGTGTTTGCGGCTCTCTGTATTAAGTTAAGACGTGGTTCCACTTACTTATTCTAACTCGCAGACTGAAAGTAAAATCTTATTCATGAATTTTCTCCGAGTCCTGATGAACCGACGGTCTGATGTCAGCGATGGGGAAAACATCCGGTGAATACACCTTACAGGTTCTGAAACGTGTATTATTGTTTCTCTTGTTACTTTTGTGTGTGTCTCTGTGTTGACATCAACGTAAGCCTGACCTTTCCCCCCCCCGGCTTTAATTTGAATTAAAACCGAGCAGATGTCAACAGAAGAGCACCGGGCTGGGCTGACCTTTCCCTTCTTGGTGAGACGTTTCTCAGCAGCTAGACACGTTTCTGCCCTGTTATCCAACAGCACACAAATATGTGATCTCCTGCTTTTAGCCTCACCTATACATACATAAGTTCCCTCCTCCATTGCAGAGCCACATGAAATGCACACTGTCCAACCTCTAATTCCACGATGCCTCCTGTTGAAAGCTGTCAGGTAACAATTACACAGCAGAGCTTTCATTCTCTCCGAAACTGAAAAAGCGAGGCGGTGGCATCTTGGTGGGTTGATGATAACAGAAGCCCGCGAGCCATTTAAGTCATCCGTCATAGTATCACATCTTGATGAAAACCAACGTAAAGACATAATGTGTGAAGAGAGTCTGCTGCAGGGGAAAGCAGAGGCTTCTTCTGCTGAGCACCGGCAATCGCTGCTGATGTCTTTAGCTTGTACGAGTCCGTGCCCTGAAGATGTTTGTAACACCATCGAGGGTGTAAATGGATCCTTCTCAGCTATCACATAAAGAACACTTCAATTTAGGCTCGGCTGTATTTGTCAGAAGAAAAAGAGTGATAGGTTCTCTGGTGATTATGTCAGTTTCTGGTTGGCCCAACATTCTAAATATCCTGAAGGACATCATTTACAGGACTTAATGTCAGACACAGTGACTTTGCCGTTGATGTCAACAGGGAGGGCTGTAAATATATATTTGGATAGTTGTGTCTCCCCATTTCCTGCCGACCTGAGTGAGTGGGGCACACAAAATGCCCGACTGTGTCTGCGCCTGAATGTGGTGGGCTGGGAGTGGATGTGCTCCCTCTTCTCTTTCCCTTTCATTGAGACAGTGCCTGGCATCTCGCCCTGCGGAAGGTGTTTACTGGAGCATCACACCAATTCAACAAAAGCAATGGGCGAAAGACATCGCACCAGTCAGGGGAAATGGGCTTCATGTAGATTTGTCCCTTACACCGAACACTGAGTTCATACATATGTATTAAAGAAAATGCCGCAAGGAGGGGTCGGCGGGGTCGTGCTTTAATATCACAGGATGTTAAAACCTTTTCCCTCTCCAAGAAGCTTTGCTGAGTGTGTGAGTGAGTGTGTCTCTCTAATGGGTATCTGTGTAATTGACTGGTTGACAGAGATCAAGGGCTCACAGAGGTATATCTATCCTCACTCTCCATGTTGCCATGTCACCGTAGAGCACATATGCATACACATCTGTAAGCACACAAACCAACGCTGTGCACTCTAAGGATGGATACCACACTCCCTGAAAAGGATCAGTCAGTACTCATTTTATATCCTCCCTAGATTCTAAAACAAGCCATGTTTCAGATTGTATTTTAGCCAATCCGAAAAAGACCATCTATTACCTTTGCTGGTATCATTATACTAAACAAGAGAAGAGGTGATTTTATTATAGCTCTTAATAGCACCCCATCTTCACAGCCCATTACTGACATTTGGAAAGTCATTCATTGCTCTCCCTGCCTCATCTCACAGGGACGAATACCGTTCATCCGGTTCCTCCGAGACACTTTAAAATGACATGATTCAACTGTTATATTATTTACAGGATTCAACGTTCAATTCAAAAGGGAGTACAGTAAAACAGAAGAAAATAGCTGTGTGATCATTTTGACAGACATTCCTATATTGATACATCCTATATGTGCAGTGTGAGGAGTAGGATGGAGAGATGCCCCAGTGTTGGAAGAAGAAAAGGCTTAATATGGAATGGACAGGGATAGAGTGCATTCCCCTGCAAGCACACCAACAAAGCACATATAGCAAAGAATACATTCTTATGAAAGAGGTCTGATACTTTATGTCAGATCAAAATGAGAGACAGCAGGTGAAAGAGAGCCTTGGTACCTTGATTCCCCCGCATTCTGCTGCGGACCCCTGGTCCACTCCGGTAATGTAAATCCCCAAAGCATACTCGGCTCCGCCCCGGATCATCAGACCCAGAGACCGCCCGTCATCAAGAACCAAGTTGACCTATTAAAGACCGACAGAGAAGTAGATGGTGAAGGGTTAAAACGGTTTTAAACAGATTTGTTAAATATGAGCATTTTAAATTTCAATCCTAATGGGGCTGCTTGACACGCTGCCAGATCCGCCTGTGGTGTCGGGCTGTTCACAGCAGAGTAGATGAGGAAACATAATGAAAGGCAAAAATGGAATTTGCATGCAGAAAATAAAGAGTCTCTGGAGCTGCTTCAATGTGGCAATGCAGCCTCCAGAATGAGGAGGCCGAACCTGTTGTGATTGGATGATTTACTGTTCGAGATGGTCAATTAGTTTGTTTACATCTTTGTCACTCCCCTTGACAAGCAGGGTTTAACTTTCAAATCAATTAATCCGACAACCAGAAAAAAGGTACAAGACAACAAAGGCGTCTCTGCGAGCAAACAAACATACTGCAGCTGAGCATAAATATTTGCTTAGAATATTGATCTTTATTCCTGCATTTAGCAAGTCAATTCATCTTGTGACCGTATTCAGTCAGTTACTGCCTCCTGGATCTGACCTCAAATGAGTGAGAACGCTCTGGTTAGAGCAAAATAACTGACAAATAACAGTTACTGTTGAAGCAGCCTTTGTTACACAAGATGTATGATTAAACACTGCAGCACTGGACTGGTTTGAGAGAGGATGTTGTGGAATCCAGCCGGCAGGATACCTAGAACCTTGACATTGTAAATGCTAAGCATGGAAAGAGGAACTTAGCATATTATTTCAAACCTTTTAAGAATTATATAAATATATTTCAGGCAGCATGAGTCACCCCAACAAGGACTGCGTAATGAGGGATGATGAATTTGCCGATATTCCATCTATTAGATTAAGGAGATAAGGCATTATAATTGAAAGACGAAAGAAAGAAAGAACAAAATCAGATTTGTTTTCTCAACTCGTCAGCTTGTTAGTCCAGTCCGGACAGATCAGCGTCAAAGCTGCTGCACCTGTTCACAATTCTAAAGTCTTATTTTTATCCTCTGTTTATATTTTCTTAAAACTTAATATAGCAGTAACTGCATTTATAGAAATCATTGTATTTTCACTGTGCTCATACCAGTTTTTCTATGGGCCATCTTGCTGGCCAATTTGCTACAGCGCTTACCCTGTGCAGGGTCACAGCGGGCTGGAGCCAATCCCAGCTGATACATAGAGACATGAAGCCATTCACACTCACATTCACACGTGGACAATTTAGAGTCTCCAAATAACCTGGTCCACGTTCATCCAGCGGTGCAGCTCCCCTCCTGCTGTCCATTGATCGATGAAAGACTTGGCTCTATTTGGCTTCTCTCCTAGAGGTTTATTCCTCTGATCAAGCTGCTCCTTCTGAACCACAGCGATGGCAGGTGTACTACCAGAAGCTGTCTGTGTGTAATAGGCTTTCCTTTTTATGGTCATGTCATGAAGAATGTCTCTTAACTGCAGCTGTAATTGCAATGAATCTGTGAAAATCACTTTTACATGTTGTCACGCCTGCTTATATCACGATGTCTTTGTCGATATCAACTTGGTGCTTCATCCATCCTTCACTCACTATTGGCAATTTAGATCGAATCAGCAGTTTTAAAATGCTTATATAATAACAAATTTTAATAGGTACATTTGGAAAGCAAAGACACGGTATTTGATTTTACAATGTGATGGCATTAAATGGAAATTTTCCTCCAGGGAAATGAGGCTCTGGTTACTTGGTATGATGCTAAGCAGCTGTCTCAGAAGCATCCCAGTCTGCAAGCTGGTATATATGCAAATATCTTAATGAGCCATCTCACTTTCCTTAAATCTCACTTTGATTCGCTGCTTAAGGCAATGCATCTTTTCTCTTTTACTAATAATTGAGTGGGGAAATGTAGGACCTCTTGTCCTCTGTACCATTTATACTTTGGCTGAAAATAGGTTTCATTATGAGACGCATCCTCCTCCAGCATATTGTGGTACTCAAAGCTCCGAGTGATCCTGGCATCAGATGGAGGTATTACAATATGCTCTTCTATAAAGGGAGTGCTAGTAAGACAATGTCTCTGCGCTGTAAGCAGCTGAATTCATACAGCCTTAGTTTGGCATTGACATTTAATCATGAGAGGAAATGTAAGATGAATTAACTGTACTGCAATGAGTGAAACCTGACCTGTCACGACCCCTCGCTAACCCACGCGGAGAAATTTGGCAATGAAAACTACCAACATACATTTGTATTTAATAGCTAAAAGGGATTTTCCATGTATCCAACCTTTTTATCAAACATGTCCAACATAATACAGGTATAATAACATTATATATTACACAAATAGATGCTCATCATGCTCTACACGATTATCCAAATAGTTGATGATGAACAAAACTGACGCCTGTCTTTGGACATTTTCATTAGATTTAATTAAAGTTATCTTCATCGCACTAACTGCAGCCTGTATTAATGCAACTAAGGCACTAAAGATTAATGTGTAGCTCTCAGGTGATGGAAAATTGAAAGCCCTGGTGTAATAAATCTTTTAAACAGCTCTGACAGCTCCTTCCCTGCAGGTTATGAGGTGGTGACTTGGTGCGATTTTGTGGGACTGAAGGTTCAATCACTATTATGGTTATTACCCCCACTAAGGGGGTTATGTTTTCACCCATGTCTGGTGGCTGGTTTGCTTGTCTGTCTGTCAGCAGGACCACGCAAGAACTACAGGCCAATTTTCAAAAGATGTGGCGGAGGAGTGCAGCATCTTCCAACAAAGAACCCATTCAATTTTGTGTCAGATAAGTTAAGTATTGCGAAAAGGTTTTTAGCAAGGTGGAAGAATTATGATCTACAAAGTGCCCTTCTAGTTTCAGTAAATCATATTTTGTCAATTACTCAGTCCTATCATTGCCACGATTTTCAATTTGTTTAAGTAGTACCTTTATTTTTTCTGTCACAGTTAGCGGGCATTTATACCCGGCCAAGATAATCCATCTGTTACACAAGTCTCGACGATCAAGATACTGATTAAAAGCCATGATGGTGTTCTTTAAGATGGGGCCAAGTTTATTAACAGGTCGATTTCCTGTGGTACCTGAAGCAGACAAAGTGCAGTAGATGCCGCACAGTGGACAATAACGACATGCGTAATCATGTCAGCAAATGTACATCAACAGGTCGACATGAGGAGATCCAGTGTGTTACTCAGGTGTTGAACCAGTTTGGAAAAGTTACAAGCGTTCACATAGGGACGAGAGAGAAAGAGTGTCTCTGGTGCACAGTCGAATATTCCCCATGCTCGTGTCTTCTAAAGACCAGAAGATTGCTCTCTGTAAGGCTTAAACTTGTTTTATTGGAAGCACAATTGTCGACAAAAGCAGAGCAAGGGGAAATTGTCCACTAGTTAATCGATCACAGATGACAAAGTAACGACGCTGAAATGGGTCAGGAAATACAACCGAGTCGCTTTATAATGAATTTAAACCTTTTTATATAAAAGACAAGTAGCATGGTTTTGCACTGTTACTTCTCTCATCTGTCTTCCCAGATGGTTAACCGACCACACACACACACGCGCACACGCACACGCACACACACACACACACATTCAAGTGATATGTTGTGGGTATGTTTTTTCCGAGCAGAAACTTGCAGAGATGCACACACTGCTTCATCCTGCCATCACGTCAATGTATCCTTTCTCACAAGCCTCACCTTCTTCTCGTCTCCCTCCTGCAGTAGCTGCATGTTGCTGCGTCGCTGGCTGTCAGTTCTTCTCAGGGTGGCACTCCGATGTTCATGCAGGTCGGGGGGAGGGGACACACTCCGACCGTGAGGGTCAACCCAGGTATAAACATGGTTGGTGACATAGCCCCCTGGAATCCGCCCGACCGAACGTACAGAGAGACAAAGCTTTTTACTGCCCTTCAGCACCTGAGGAGAGGAGAGAAGAAGAGAGAACAGCAGAGTTAATTCTATCCTCCTTAAAATGTCCGTTCTCTTAGAACATAATTGATTGCAAGAGTGCCAAGTCAAAGCAAAGAACACACACAGATTATACATACAAACACGGTGTGAGGTTGTAGCAATGGATATTTAAGTCAGACGCAACTCTAAATTAGGCCTAGATGTATATTTGGAACAAAATTGAATACTGCAAATACCCACTCACACACACACACACACCACAAACACACTTCTAACACATTTCTGCTGAAAATGGTTGTTGACTGTGCCTCACTGCCTTCTGATGGTTTTCTCTATGTACAATCCCTCTGCAGATCAATTCATTCCCATGAGCCTGCTGGTCTGGAGAAATCAGACTGAATGGTGCTGAAGCTCTTAATGATGAAACCATCTACTCTACCACAAATGGGACTCTCAGTTTTCATTTCAGGAACAAATACATCTGATTTTAAAACTGGTATTTCAAAGGTCTACAAGGCAGTGCACACTTCTGGTACCACTTCATGACTTTTGAGAGACATAGAAATGGTTCTATACAGAAATAATTTACATTTTTACTAAAAACTACTGGCAAATCAAAGCAAATTCATCAAGGAAACAGGGTGATCAGGCTAAACATCTTTCTACTTGTATGTCTATCTCTACCTCTGACTATTCCTCCAGTGCTCCCTGGCCAGCCATCTGTTCAGCCCTTCACGACAAGGCTCATACAATAGTGAAAGTACAAACATGAAGGGGACATGATACCAGAACAACTAATGCGAAAAGAAAATGTTATAAAATACTGCTACACCAGAAGTGCATATTTTTGCATGTTTTCACTTAACAAGCTAGCATTTATCTGTCTTGTCTCGTAATACCAAGTTGTTTCTGAAGAGGAAACAATGAGTCACTGTAGTGCGATGAGCCACAGCTGTAACAGAGGCCTGTGTCTATACCCGTGGAGGCGCTCTCTGGAGCTTCTCAACCGTCAGCTGCAGGCAAAAGGGGACAATTTCATACTTCATACTGTGGCAGCATGAGTGAGCAGCGGCACATACCTACAGAGGAAGCCCATTTCAGCCCCAGCGATCTCATTCTTTCAGCCACTCCCCAAAATTTGAAATGTAATGAAAATAAACTTGTAAATTTGGGGTTTCACCCTCTGGCTCATGCTAACATCCTTAGCTGTTAACATCTTTAGCATGAGCCAGAGGGTGCTAACATCCTTAGCGGCGAACATCCTTAGTATGAGCAAGAAGGTATTAACATCCTTACCGGCAAACATCATTGCATAAGCCAGAGGGTGCTAACATCCTTAGCAGCTAACATCCTTAGCATAAGCCAGAGGGTGCTAACATCCTTAGCAGCTAACATCCTTAGCATGAGCCAGAGGGTGCTAACTTCCTTAAGGGGGCATATTATGACCTTTTTCAACAAGCTAAAATGGGTCTATGAGTTCAAGAAAACATGTTTCTGAAGTGGTTTGCTCGAAATAGCTTTTTGGAAAAGATTCTTCCCTACTTCTACTACCCTCTGTCAGTGTCTCTGTCGAAGAGTTAGCGTTAGCTTGCACTATGTGGAAAAACACTGATACTTGTTTAGTTTGGCAAAACACTGCTTTGGTAGTTTGTGTGGAATTGCATATGGTGACTCCTAACGGGCTTCCGAATCGATAAGAAAATGGCGGATATTCGAGAAGTAACTACTGTACCTGGTGGGTTGAGACATGGTCACTTGCTCTGATGGGAGGGTGGGAATATGCAAATGTTTGGGCCGATTTTGAACAGCTCGCCCGGAGACTGAAGGCAGGATACATTCAGAAACCTATCTCACTCAAAATTGCATGGATAGTTTTTTTAAAAGGTTTGTATGCCTGTGGAGGCACCAGAGACACAAGATAACACCCCAAATCTGAGCAAAAGTGATTTTTTTTTCATAATATGGCCCCTTTAAAAGTACTCTTTTCATCCCTCCAAAGTACAAAGCCTTTATCACTGCAGTCAAGGCACATCAGACATCACACTCTTTTAACCCAACATTACCCAAACTGACCTTCTCCACACCTCAACTTTACCCTGTTCGCCAACCAGTCAAGAAAACGGGCGACTGGGTGCATCCTTGCCAACATTGAAAGTGATTGAATCTAAGCCAGACGTGAAAGCACTGCTCTCACCTCTCATAGAGCAGAGAGGCTATAAATAACTTCATGTACACTGGGGAAG